>JARHVA010002338.1:1267500-1507500 GCA_037957365.1 Torreya grandis
CATGATTAGATTGTTATGGAATTTGGGCATATCTTACTACTATTTTTATATTTAAAAAGGTTAAACCTTATTTTATTTTATATGGAATAAAAATTTTATTACCATTAGAACTTTAAATACCATTTTTAGGTGTTTCTTTAAAATATAACATCAAAGATAATGAATACTAGGAAAAAAATACTTCATGAATTAGAACATTTAGATGAAAAATGCATATAATATATTGAGAATATATGGGTTTACCAATAATAAATTAGGAAGGCATATGTAAAAAAGTCTCATAACTAAGAATTTCAAGTACATGATATAGTATTAAATAAAATCATAAAAATATAAATGTGGGTAAAGCAAAAAAGAAATCTCAAATTTAATTAATTGGGTCCATGTTTGATTATATAAAAAAGTGTGTACAAGAGCTTATTAGTTAACTACACAAGAAGGAAAACCTCTAAAAACCCCTATGAACATCATGAAATTGTAAAAATACTATACTTAACATTATTATAGAAATGAAAATTATATTTTACATAGCTTATTGATTAATTCATCATGTTATTATTCTAGTTTTTACACATGATTAATTCAATAAATATTATATCCCTTAGAGTTTTGTGCCTTTTTCCCTCTTATCTCTTATTTCTAATTTTCCCAATTTAAACATTCAAAAATAATAATAATATGATACTACCACATTTTTCCATTTAGAATTTTTTTCAAAATTTGAACAAAGCATACTATATTTTCCATCATAGACAGTATCAATTATCCTAATCTCATCGATACTAACATATATATTTTTACATAACCAAATAAGAAACTTAAAAAATAGAGCCTTAATATATCCATTTTTTTATAATTAGTTTCATTTTACACAACATTATTATTTATGCAACATATTTCCTTTATATACTATATTACACATACATGTGTAGGACAAACCTTGATAAGTGTACATGGGTAAGTGCATGGATTTGGGGAATAATTCCATGGACATTTACCATAACATGATCATGTTAATTAATGAAAATATCACATTATTTAATTAATGCAATCATGTTACTTAAGTCTAGGCTTGAGATTACTGAGCCATAATGTGATCACGTTATTTAATAATGTGATCACGTTATTAGATAACATGATCATGTTATATTGAATAGGAATGTGTTCAAATTATTAATAGTAATGAAATCATGTTAATAATTTTATCATTTTCCCTATGTCACAAAAAAATAAGGAAACCCAAATGCAAAATTATTTATTTTTCATTCATGTTTCCTCTTCCTACCTTGTTCTATGATCACATTTTGTTGAAAAGAGTGACAAGAAGTACCAAAAAGATGATAAATTCACCCCACAAGGCTTATTTATTGATGATTCCACCATGTAGGAGATTTAATCCATCAAAATATTCTCTATTTAACCCTATTTTTTTATAATTTTCATTATTTAACCCATGTTTTTAATTTTAATTTGTTTTTTATAATAGGACATCATGATAACCCTCCCAACCCTCCATAAAACCATCATCTTGATCTTCTTCCTAACCCTCCATAAAACCATATTGTTCCTCCTATCCCTCCACCTAACCCTCCTATAGCTCCCTAAAACCCCCTAGAAATCAAGAGTTTTTAATTAACATTTTTAGAAATAAACTTCAAATTGAAGACCTAATTGACAGAATGAGAGATCCTAGTTCGACCAACCTCCACCACACCCAACTAGTTGATTCCCTAAAAACCTTATTAGGTCAAATTGACTTGATAATGAGACAAATTAACCAATATGCCTCATATAAGGATACTTTTAGGTCCTATTATGATGACAAGTTGTCATCTCTTTAGGTCAAGAATTTGTAAATTTCAAAATCCAACATTTATGCCTTATTCATCATCCCAGTCACAAATTCCCCCTTTGTCGTAACCATCAAATTTTTTCCTATCCATCACTTTGTACATAAATTAATAATGACCAATTTTTATGGTCAATGTTGTATGGTCTTTGACCATCTACCATGTAACAACCATGAGGTTTCATTATAATCTTTGAGGAAAATCTACTAAGTTTGTCCTCAACTAGATTCCTAATTATTTTGATTTTAGTGAGTTTTAGGGCTAAGGAAAAGGCTTTGTATAGGATCAACCAAGAACATATAATGTGCCTAATTTGTCTACATGGATTTGTATCCAAAAGCCTCTTGAGCCTGAGATCCCCTTTGTGCTTTAGCAGGTCATAAAGATAGATACTCTCCATTCTCTTAGTTCACTCATCAATACATTCATTTAGTATATAAGTAGGCTTTCATAGAGTGATCCTAAAAATATACTACAAGCTACCTAACCTTGATCCCGCCCTTGTATTTCATGTGGATCTATGTGAATGGGACCTTATGATGATTATGGCATCAATGGTTTAGATCATATTCTTACGAGTGATGAGTTTTTGGCATGCACATTTGGTGCAGACATCAGTCACCACATAGATGCATGTATATTTTATATGAATGTCATGTTAAATTTAAGTTATAGTTGAAAATTTAATTTCTAAGCTAATAATTAATTTACATAAAAATTTAATGTAATATATATGTGATTTTTATGTCACAAGAGGTGATGGTTCCTTCATTGTTATAACTAGCATTTAAAATATTTTATTTATCATAACCATTGTTTTCATATTTAGATCTAGCTACTAGGCCATCTATGACTACATCTGCCTCTATTAAGACAACACCATTTACATATATAGAGGTAAAAATTGTTTACATATATGTTTTTCTCTATGCATTTTTTATGACTATAGTTGTTTACATATACATGTTGATGAGTGATATGGGATATGATTTCTCTACTTTTGTGTCTCTTACTTATACCTATATGGGTGATGTACCTCCCATGATTTTTTTGGCTAGATAAAGCCTAACCTCCCACTTCTCTAACAATCTCATTGATATACTTCACTTAAAACTCTAAACTAGCCACATTTTCCTTTAGGCCAACTATCTCTCTCTCTTATTATGAGTTAACTCCACATATATATGATAAGTAGGGAGAAAAACATATGTATTCTTGCTTATTCACACATGGAAAATCACATCCACCAAAATATTATTGAGGATCAAATTATCCTCACCTAAAAAATCCTAACCAAAGTTTATTTGATCATGCTACACCACTAAGTGATTCACTCTAAAACCATATAATAAGAGAAGACATTAGATCTCTAGTTACATAAATAAACAATAACTGAGTAATAAATTACAAATTAAAATATAAAGTAACTAAAAATAAACCATCTCACTACTTTATTTGGGTAACTTCATGTTAGTCTAGGTATAATTCCTAATTAGACCTCACATTAGCATTCTTCTCCTATCCTATTAGTTCCTCTCTAATAAGTGTATGATTTCCCTTGTTTCCCCCTAAACTACATCTCCTCACCCTCTATCTTATGCTTGTTTTTACATCTAATTATCTACATATTATGGTGGTGGTTGTGCTTAATGTTGGAATCCTACCATAATTACAACCTATACATAAGATATTTTTATAAATGTACTCCTCTAATTAGTACTCTCCTAATTTTTCCCATGATGGTAGTATAGTGTCCACCTCATTCACAAACTATCCTAAAATATGCTTATATAGTAGAGCTACCAAATATGTCATTGTTAGTGTGTCCACCACTCATGAAAAGTATCTCAATGATGGCATACCTATCTAACTAGAAGCCCTGATGGCCCCCACTATCCCAGTCTCTAACCCTCATTGGTAGGGGGTCATGTCCTCATACACCAAATTATTACACCCAATTAACAACCTTACCTCTATCATAATCCTCTATATCAAAGTCACAACCCTACCTTTAGTCGACAAGCCTAATATCTTAATCACAAATTTGAAATTGATAATCCATTCTCAAGGGACTTGTGGGAAAATTAAACTATTCTACACAGCACATCTTAGTTGGTGAATAGGTCAAGAAAAGGAATCTACTTGATGGGATAACAATCCTGATCTACACAATCTAGAGTGTCCCTATTATATATAGTGTGTCTAAATCATTAGTCATTAATTTCTCTATAATTATAGGAAGCCAATCATACTTCATCACTCTACATCATTAAATGTAGTCCTACATTTTTAAAACACAATTTAAAATGTCCCTAAATATTCCAAGTTAATATTGAAAATTAATCCAAAAGACATTAGTTATGAGGGTCCATATCTAAGTTAAACCCCTATTTTTAGACAAGTAATAAATCAACAACCTATATAGTCTTACATGTAATATAGCATAAATTGAATATCTTAACCTAAGTATATTTTTATTTATTAATTTGAAAAAAAAGAAACTAGTATATTATATATTCCCTTTCATAGTTTTAATCCTCTAATTTTGGTTTTTGTACAAAGTTGTTACTTTAACACTTTGATGGACAGCTTATAATTACATATCTAAGTGTATTTTCAAGTGCATGCTTGTCTTCTTCTTTCCTATAATGTGTCATTTCATTCATGTACTTATATACATAGATATTTTATATGTACAAGTTCTTCTATTGATCATTTTGGTTTCCATACATAAGATTTGATGTACTTTATATAAAACTAAGTGAGACCTTATTTACATGAATAGTTGATGGCTGGTACTAACACTCCTCCCTCTCTAAGAGCTGATATAGACATAAGAATTACTACTACAATGTCATCTACATAGGTGCTAATAGAGGTATATATTGGTTCTTGTAATTTTGAATTGTAAAAATAGACTTGTTTTAATAATTTTAGTACATCTGTACTTGGGGAAAATATAACTTATGTTTATGTATTGTGTATGTAGGGTTATCCTATGACAGTTAATATTTCCATTTAGATGTAAATTGGGGAAACTTATCATGTTCCTCCTATATTTAAGATGCATATTCAAATAACTGAGCCTACCATCGACCTGATTGAGCATGAAAAATAAATTGAGTAGGATTGTGAGCTTGTGGTTAGTGCACATGTTTAAATGTTTTTTTATTTTAGTTTAAAATTAATTTATTAATAATTATTTGAATTTATTTTATGTTAATTTCATAATAATTCTTTTATTTTAATAGTCTCAACTATAAACTAGCTATGAGTGTAGGACCCACATTCAGACCTTGGAGCAATATAAGGCATTAGAGGGGTCTCCATCTACTAGTAGGGCATCCTAGGGAGAGTTTTCTTTGATGAAAGAAAAAAGAGGGAGGTTATTTGATGAATATAATGTCTTACACGTGAGATTTAATTTTTTATATGCCTATATGGCAATTGATGCATTTTTGGTATTAAATATGTGCATATGACATTCATTCAACATTAGATACTATGTTGGTAGATGTAATTTTTTGTATGGTTATCACATCCTAATATATGTATTATTAACATTAGACATGTATGTTCCTATATTATATGCCTATCATAGCTGATATATCTAATTTATATTCAATTTTTATTTCACTGTGTGTTATTATATAGTGTTGTTTTGATCTTCCAAATTATTATCTATATCAGATATCGTATTTAATGTTGTATGTGCACAAATAAGGATTAAAAAAGTACTCTTTTTAATCCTATAAATCTTGGATCTTAAATATTTTTTAAATTAAAGTTTTTAAATTTCATTGTGGGTAGTGGAAATTACTAATGACACTCTTATCACTTAGGCTTAATGGCCTTCTTCTCTTTGTTCTTGCTTCTTGTACACTTTTGATGTAGATCTTTCTCAATAGCTTATAATTGTTTAATATCTTGATCAAAGTTATTTTTATCTAATCTAATGTATTCACTTTTTTTCTACCTTATAACTCCTTATCCTACTCATACAACACAATTCTAACTTTTGAACCCATCTCTTTTATCTTTTCTCAAATTTCTCTCTTTAGCCTTTCACATCTTGCAATTGCTTTCATTAATGTTTTTATATTTATAACAAGTGTTCAGAATGTTTTTGAAATCAATCATTTTTTCCCCTATTTCAGCATTTACTACACAAATTTTCATTATACATCAAGCAATATTACAATCTTTGTTGCATGATCTCAGGCCTACAATATGATATGTATCATGTAGATTTTTAACAATTTCATTTTTTTCATCATCCATGTTAGATGTTCTTAGTCTTAATGTGTAAATTATAGGTCTCATCTTAATCAATTTTATCAATAAAACAAATAATTGACATATTTGAATGTCATACTCTAAATTATGAAAGAAAGCATCCCAAATTTATTGAGCCAGTCTTCTTGAATGGAGATCATACATTTTGTTATGCATTGGTTTTTAAATATTTTCATCAACTTTAATTAAGTACTTTCCTTTTACACACTTGGAGGTGTTGGTAATGGTGTAATTTATTGAGAGGGTGTTTCAAAACCATTATTACTTTCATTGTTTAGAGGTGGGATGACATTAAATTATTCATTGTTAATTTCCTCATTATACATTTTCATGAATTTTTTTATAGTTAATTCCATCATTATTTGTTTCCATCAAATTTTATTCATTTATTGGGGTGAAGCATCATACATAGACTCATCATCAACAAAATCAAAAAATTAGAACTTTGAATGTGAACTTCCAATATTAACTAATTCATTATTATTCATTTCATTATGGTTAATTTCATTATTATTCATTTATTTATGGTCAATTTCAACATTATTCAATTGATTATAGTCAATTTCATCATTTCTTAATTCATTATCATCAATTAGCTCATTATCTATGGCATTTGGTTCATCAATATTAGGGTTTGTACCTTATTTACCAGAACTTTTCGTATTAGTAGATTGTGTTTCTCTTTGAAATATTCTATTTCCTCTGGTGTTTTTTTTTCAACAACTTCCTCTTCCTATTCAAACATGATCTAAAACCCATAAAAAGAGATAATTGACAACTTTTCAGAGGTGGGGTCAAGTACACAAGTATGTATATCTCATAGAAGTACACATAGAGAATGTTTGTATGGATAGAAGTCTCAATTTGGGCTAAAAATAGTTGTTTATAAGTGATATTATCACTAAAATAATAATAACATGATAATTTTATATATCATGATAGTACTATTAAATAACATGATCATGTTATGTTTTTTACAAGGTCCTATTACATCCCACCCATCAATAATTTGATATCGACAATAATGTGATCATGTTATTGAATAACATGATCAAATTATTATCAATATAAGATATGGTGTTGGAAATTGGCAATGAGGACCAAGTGTTTCCTATGTTAATAATAACATGATATAATGTGATCATGTTATTAAATAATATGATCTCATTGTGATTAATGTAAAAAAGGGATTAGGTATTAACGATTAAGTAAAATTTGTGCATAGGGCTTATGGATTAGGTATTACGGATTAGGGATTAGGGATTAAAATTTATCTTTTAGGAATTAGGGATTATAATTAAGGTCTAAAGTGAAAGTGCATGGCTACTAGGACATTTCCCATAGAATGGCTTAGTTTTATGGATACTCACATCTCTCCTTGCATTAAATCCCATGGTTTTGAATTGACATTGTGATGGAAGGGAAATGTCTCCCCATAAATTGAAACAATGTGTGAATTTAATAAAATATAAGGTAGCATAATTTTATGATATACATGGCATGAAAATGTTTTTGGTCATGTTTCCCAAAGTACACTAAATGCCATATCACTTGTGGTTTCAATTTGTTAAGTGGCTAAAGAATATGTTTCCCAAAGTGAATTAAATACCATGGTATTACTTCTTAAATATTTTTTTCTTTTCCTAATACTTAGAGAAATAAGATCTAAGCACGTTTAAGCCCCAAAAAATAATAATAATTCATTAATAATAAAATGTGTTTTTGGGTTACCATTTTACCCTAGATGTTATTGTGTAGATTGAGTGAATTAGTCAAATAGGGCAATCAATCATGTTATTTAGGACAAATTGTTCCCTATGAACTTAATTATTAGTTTATAAATTATGTTAATTTGGGCTAAAATGATTGGTTCAAGGTTTGAATATTTTATATTTGTGTTTTAGAGTTTAGGGATTAAGAACTTTAAGGATTAGGGATTAGGGAATAGGTTTTAGGGTATATTTATACAATCATGTAGGTAATTGGGGTAAATTTAGGAGCCTTAAACCTATGTCTATGATTATATAATGTGAATTTGGGATCAATTATCCACCACATCATCACATATTGAGCCTATAAAGTCAATTTTGGTAATGAGTGATTCAATTTTAACCAAATTCATCCCTGTGATCCTTATATATATAAGATGTTAATTGGGGATAAATTTATTGGTTTAGGGTTTAGGGTTTAGGGTCTATAATTTAAAGTGTTTGGGGTTTAGGGATTAAGTTTTTTAATGTAAATGGTACAAGGTTTAGGGTTAAATTTAAATGGTACAAGGTAACTTAGGGTTTAATATATTAGACATAGGGTCTAATCAATAATGTAATTGAAGAACATTTGAGCTTCTTATGACACCTATTTATGACTTGATTACCTTTATGTTTGCATAAATATAACAAAATTAGGGTTAATTATTCCATGTACATGTTTCATACATGTTATACAATTGATTGAGCCATAATTTAAGTTTAGAGGCTCAATTTTGCCTAGATCACATAGGAAATTGTACAAATTAACTAAATAGATCAATTCACATTAGAAGATCTATCTTTTGATTTTGCCCCAAATCATATCTTACTATTGAAGACCCTTAAATTAGCCTCAAATGCCTCCTCGATTAAAATAATCAACTAGCTCTCCTCATATTTGGTTAATTAGGTTAAAGGGGCTCAAAATAGCCCTAAGTTATTAAATAAATGCACAACTAGATTGGTACTTCAAAGGATTTAGCCATATGTTTAAAATTTTCATAAATTATGACATATCATGGTAAAATCAATTATATCATAAGACATGTATGTTTGTGGCATCTAGTGGGCATTAGGGCATAGGGAGCTTACAATTTAAATGTTTTAGGGATCATTAGGGATTAGGTCATAGGATTTAGGTTTAGGGACTTGTATATTAATGTCTAATCACTAGATATGTCATGTGTTCAAACTAGATTCTTACTATAAAGGATGTTAATTAGGACTCAATTGAAGTTGGTAAATACCTAGAAATTAAATGGTTTATAATTTATGATTTATGGTTTATAGCTTCTAGGTTTTAATGTATATACATGGTTTAGGGTACACAGGGTCAATCATAAAGATAATTGATGAAAATTTGAATCATTTGGACCCATTTACAACTATATAATGTGTTTTTGGGTTATCATTATACCATGGATGTCATGTTGAACATGAAAATTGAGGGAATTAGTCAAATGGGTCAATCAGTCATGTGATTTAGGCCAAATTGAGCCTTTTAAACTTAATTCTTAGTAGTAAATGATGTTAATTTGGGATAAAATGATTGATTCAAGGTTTAAGGAGTTTATATGTATAGTAAATAGAGTTTAGGGAATAAGAACTTCAGGGATTAGGGCTTAGGGTATAGGTTCTAGGGTATATAAGGTACAATCATCATGGTGATTGGGGAAATTTTGAGATCCTTGAACATAGATCTATGAGTAAAGAATGTGAATTTGGGATCAATTATCCCCCATGTAATCGTATATTGAGCCTATGAAGTTAATTATGGTAATGATAGATGTAATTTTAACAAAGTTCATCCCTGTGAACCTATTTCTTACTATATATAAAGGATGTTAATCAGGGCTAATTTGATCCTAAGGGCCTATTAAGCTTCAAATTAAGGAATTTTATCCATATAATATTAATTGGAGATCCAAGTACTCACCATATTAAAAAAATAAGTATTTTTTCAATTTGATATGCAATTTGGTCCAAAGGAGCCATGTGTAAGGAATTGCATTCATATATAATGGAATTTAGGGCTTACTTGGCCTTGATTACATACCATATTGAACCAATCAGGTATTCATTTCTAGATGATACATAATTAGGGCCAAAAGAGGCTTTCCCAAGGAAATGTGTCAACATAATTTTAATTAGGGCCCTAATTACACACCTTATTTAAATAATTGAGTGTTATCATGAATATAATTTAAAATCATGACCAATTGAACCCTCTGTAAGGAATTATAGATCCATATTTAATAATAATCAAGATTCTGATTATAATATTTGATTTAATGTGATCTATGAAATTAAGTCCAAACAAGCCTTATGTAAGAAATTTCATCCTTCTATTATCAATAAGGGGCTCTGTTGATACCAAATACATAACATATTGAATCAACCAAGTATTTATTTCAATTTAATATGCAATTATGTCTAACCAAGGCTCATGCAAGTAACTAAATACATCTAATGTCAATTACAACTTCGTTGGCCCCAATTGTAAACTATATCCAACTAATCATGCATTTGGTTTTATTTTGTATACATAATTGGGGCCAATTGAGCCCCATGAGAGTAATTTTGATGATATAATGTTCTAGTTGGATTCCTTTATCCCTAATTGCATACCATATTGAACCAATTGAGTATTTAGTTTCAATATGATGTGCAATTTGGGCCACTCCATCCCTAAGTAAGGAATTACATCCATCTAATGTCCTTAGTGGCTTTAATTACACCATGTTAAATCAATTGATATTTTTTTATATACTATACATAATTGAGAACTAAGTCCTATGTAATTAATTACTTCCACCTAAAATATTAATTGAGGCATTTTTCACCCCATGCAATGAATTGTGTCCATCTAATTTGTCTATTATGAATATTTTTCCCTAATTTCACATCATATTTAACCAATCAAGTATTTTATTTAGTATAATCTTTACAATTAAGAGTAAGTGGTCCCCATGCAAGGAATTCCTTTAATATAATGTCAATTAGGAATTTTATAGCACATGTCATATTAGAAAATGATCTTAAGACTACTAGGCATAATGGATCCTATTCAGGTTTTAGGATGTTTATAATATATAACACAATCATGTTATTAGTGTAATCACGTTATTATATAATCTGATCATGTCAATAACATGATCACAATATTAATGCAATCACATTATTAATATGATCATGGTATTTGAATTTGAATTCAATTCCCATGCCTTTTTTCTCAAGAATGGCTTGGATTCTTGAGCCAAGGCTTAGACTATCAATGTACAGCTAAGTATTGAAAGGTATGAAAATAAATAATAAATTTCAACTTTGATTTCCAAATACACTAAGAATTTCAATGTGAAAATTCAAAAACTTGATACCATCATGATGATCACACTTTCCTATTTTGAAAAATATGATTCTTATATTTTTTGGAGTAATTTAAGGTTTCAAATTATATTTATTTCTAACTATGCCCTTTTTATTTCTAACATACATGCCTATACATGTTCATGTAATTTGTGTTTCATTGATCCAAATGAAAAACAAATTATATGGTCATGTAGTATGAATAATTCTACACACATTAAAAAAAATTGATTTTCATTTTTTTTGAAGTAGTTAGGCTTGACTCACAGATGACTATCCATTTATTTGTCAATTTTTAGGATCTATTTAAATGAAAAATTCATCAAAAAAATACAAAAAAGTATAGGTGATATGATACAAGATTTTATCTAAATTTTACCCAAAGGGTTTCAAATAATATTAAACACTACTCAAAAAATGGTACACATCATGGTCATTTATCTACTATGTTTTCTAGGAAAAAATCAGAATTAATCTTTAAATTTTAGATGTTTTACCTAGTTATACTTAACTTCTTTTTTTTTAAATGTGTTTTAGAAACTAGACTCGAAATTATACATTTCATGTTTTTACACCATCTTCAAATTTGAAGTATAGATATCTCAAATTATCTACAAAAGTTTAAATTTATAAAATTTTAGAAAAAACATGTCCACAAGTAGGCCACGTTTGTCCCCCAACTTTATGAACTTGCCCACATTTGATAAGATGAGGATGTAAAATCATTCCTCCACATCCCTATTTTATCCCCACATGTCTTTCAGCTATAATTCACGTATACAAGTAGGGTATTTTATTGATATATTCACTACATCATATTCAATGCATATTTTACATTGATGCATGTTTCATTTAGTTAAAATTCCTTTCATTTATTATAATTTAAAACCTTTTTTTATATTCTAGTGTCTATTTTTACTGTTTCTAAATTACAAAAAAATCAAATATCTCAAAAATACAAAAAAACACTCAATATTTTAATATAAAAAATTAAAACCTGAGCATCATTATGCATATATTTTTAATAATTGACATATGTTATTTATCTAATAATTGGTATATAGCATAATATATATTTTTTATCACACATACATTTCACTCATATTTATGAGTGTTATGTAGGACACATACTTTTTTACATGGACTTAGAAGTTGGAATTTTTTCTTCACCATGTCCATTCCATTTTGGGAGGATCTGATACAAAGGTTAAAATATTTTTAGGTGTAAACATTATATAACCCTTATATTATGGTGATACATATATTCTTTACAAATGTATTGATAGCAAATATATTAAATGGTGTACTTAGATATGTTATTTTTTAGGATATGTTCATATTAAATATATATTTTATTCGATAAGGTAAAATCCAAGTTTTATATGGATTGGAGCCATGAGAGTGCATTACAATAGTTTTAATAGGCCAACTAGAGCTGAGAGAATTAAAAAAAAAACTATTACTTAGTACAAAAATAATAAATAGAAAACTAAAAAAAATCTAGGAGGAAGGATCCTCCTAAGTATCTTTAGCAGTAGTGATGTCCACTAAGATGATGGGTTTATGTTTTGAAACCTTGGCATGATTATGATTCCTAGGGCCTTCGGCCACTTCTTGCCTTTAACCTGTGAAAGAGTTTGTTTATGGGGGGACCCCCTAGGGGAGCCAAGGTGGAATTAATGATCTTGGGAGACTTCATAAATAGGGATTGGGGGGCTGACTAGAGTGGAAAAATGTATGGATAGTAGACTTAGCCACCTGGTGAAGTTCATTTCACTCTTGAATAAGCTTTGCTAGGCCAAACCCTACCTACTAAACCCTTGAGTTGAAATTTTCCAATAATTTTTTGTTCTTTTCCAATTCCTTGATCACTATAGCCTTAACTTTCTAAGCTAAAGTCAAAGGATTCCTAAATTTAATAGGTTTAGGTTTGGGGATAAATAATAGTTTGAGAGATAGGCCATCAGGGGGGACTAGGATAAACTATTTTGGGGGGAGTGTTTAGGGGGTAGGTGGGAAACCTCAGTAGGGTCTTCCACTAGGGATTCCTCCTAGAATTCCTCTTTAGAAGAGGATCCCTTGGGGAGACCTTTTAACCTAAAAGGGTATAACCATGTTTAACAAGTAAGAGGATAAGACCTTGATTGAGGATGAGATTAGTATCATTAACTTGGTGGAGTAGAAGAGTACTTTCTAGGGACTTGAGAAAGAAATATGGAAGAATGATTTTAAATCCAATGAAGTGGTTTAGGAATAGGAAGTGGTGTGAAAAAATTATTACATAATTACTTTCTAGAGTCATGTACCTCATGATCTGAAGGCAAATATCTACCTAGTAACATAGGACATTAGCATGAGGGAATCTTTTCTTGTCTATCTAGATAAAATCATTCATTCTAAAAAATCATTGTAGGGATTCTTGCTTCTTTGACTGGTCTTTAAATTCCTTGGAACCTACACAAGACATACCCATGGTGTCACCAATGAATTCCTCTGATATTTTTATGGTGTGCCTCATATGGTGACCTTTTGTTTAGTCCATGCCATGATGAATTCCTAGGTAACCATGCCATTATGTTCAATAATGTGTTCCATAAACTTTGTAAGACCCCCCTTCTTGAGTTTCTTCTAGACCTTCTTTTGCTCATGGAACTCTTTGTATGATGTGGGTTCTAAGTGGTCTATGTCACCAACTATGGGTGATATAAATGCAGAGATGGAATGAGATATCATAAAATTATATATGCAACCAAAATAATTAGGGCTCAAATGGGAGGGAATGCTTGCCAAAGTCACATGGACATAATTAATCCCCCTTTCTTTGAAATTAATTTGGATCAGCTAAATTGATATTTTCCCCATTGAGTTAAGGGGTTACATGTGTGAAGGGATGATTATTTTAAGTTGCATTAGTACCTTTAGCATGGATGATGTTAATCACCTTATGGGGGCACTACCTATGTCATAATAGTTGGTTAAATGGTGGAGATAAACTCTAATACTAGTGAAGAGGTCAACCACCCCATTTCTTTCTCTATAAGTGTTTATGAGTTGGAAGTGAGGTATACTTTTTAAAATGTTCTTCACATCATCAATAATCTCCTTGATTATGTGTGAGGGAATAGTTTTTCCTTCTAAGGCATTAAGGATGTTCATCAAATCACCCTTTATAATAATCCTATTCTGATTGATGCTTGATGTTACTTGTATAACCCAAAAGGATGTCTTGGCCTCAATAACATCATTTGTGTAATTACCCATGGGGCTTACATATGGAACCAACATCTCCCCTTTAGAATTTATTATGATGCCTCCTCCCCTTATAGGACCTAGGTTTCCCTTAGAAGCTTGATCAAAATTTAGTTTCACCCACCCCTCTAGAGGTGCCTTTCATTTAGTTTTATTGAAAATTAATTCTTTGGTGGAAGGGTAAATAACCTATTGAAGATCCCAATTTTTGAGAATGAGCGAGTCAAAGTGGGGTAAGCTCTTTATCTTCAAGAGAAAAAGCCTTCAAATTTTTGAAAATGGACTGGTATAGATAGGAGAATATTCTCTTTAGTTGGTGCATTTTGTTAAGGAAAAGGCTATCATTGTGAATTTTCTAGATGTACCAAAACTAGTGAGGAAGGGTGAGGTGCCAAAGTAAGGTCAGGGAAGGAATTATCCATGGGGGGTTCCATTTTATAATAAGGTCTAAGATACTATTAGGTTTGACTTATGACATGTTGAGATGATTGAAAATCCAATTAAATAAGTTTAGACTGAGGGGGCATTCCAAAAAAAGGTGTTGAGCAAAGTCTTCCACACTTTGACAAATCAGACATGTGTTGGGGACAATCAGTCCCCTTTTGGCTAATTTTTCCATAGTTATAATTTTATTATGCACCACAATCCAAAAGAATAAATTGACCTTGGGGGTTATGTGCTTTACCTAAAAAAATTCTAGTGATCTCAGTTGCTTTCCAAATTGAGTTCAATGGCATGGCTTGAGGACACCGAGTAAGAGCCATTATCTTTTTCTCTCTAGATAAAATGATCTTCCTTCTATATTGATGGAATGTGAGTCTACTTTAAGGCTAATTTGAGGTTTTTAATGGCTTGGTATTATTCCAAGGTAAGATATTCACTAGGGATGAACTTATAACACTTTGTTCCTTCCTTGATTTCCTAGTAATCCTTTAACTTGGAGCCCAATATTTTCTTGAGCTATCCATACCACTTGGTCCATGTCTCCTAGGTTGAGAAGGGCTAAGGGATATCTAGGTGTCTTCCCAAAAATAAATTTTCTTTCCATTACCAATTTTCTAAAGGATGCCCCTATTTAAAAGATCTTTGCAACTATTTATTGCTTTCCAAAAGGTAGATCCATCAATGGGGCCTTATTCCCATATGAAGTCATTCTCCTCTACACCTTCCATGTATTTAGCCTTTAGTATTCTTACCCATTTTCCATTCTCCTTCATTAGGCACCAGTCCATTTTTGTCAATAAGGCTCTATTCATATATTTTATGCTTTTCAAGTCGAGAGTTCCATAGGATTTAGGGAGACATACTTATCCCACACAACTAGATTGAATTAGAATATTTCTTTAGTGCCTCTTCATAGGAAGTTTTTTTGGATTTGTTCAATTTTGGAGGCAACATTGGATAGAATTTTAAAGAGTGACATTAGGTAAACATGAATACTCTAAATGGAAGACTTGATGAGCTAGTATTTCCTTACTTGGGTGAGGTGACCTTTCCATCCTACTAATTTTATTTAAATGTGATCAATTAGGGGTTTCCAAAGTTGGGATTCCATTTTTATAGTAAAGAGAGGGATACCTAGGTGATTGGCCAACAAATTACCCAATTGACAGTTTAGAATTTTATCAAATTTTCTCTATTGGGAGGGTAGTGTATTAATAAAGAAGAGGAAACTCTTTTAAAATTGTATGCATTGGTTTGACACTTTTTCATAGTTTTTTTGGATACATTTGAGGTTCTTGGATTCCTCAATGGAAGCATCTCCTAAGATGATGGTTTCATTGGTAAAATACTGGTGAGTGATAGGGTCCATATTATGGGCCACTAAAATACCCTTTACTTCTCCCCAATATTCTAGGTAAGATGATGAAGAGGTATGGAGAAAGGGGGTATCCCTATCTTAAACCTTTTGAGGCAAGAAAGAAGCCTTTATGAACCCTGTTTATGATGATGGAGAACTTAGGGGTGCTAATATAATTCCATATTATTTTGTGGGTGTCATGATTAAGCTTGATCTTTTCTAAAATCTACATCAAAAAGTGCTAATAAACATAGTCATAAGCCTTTGACATGTCCAATTTGAGTAGCATGCCCTATCTTGAATATTTGGTAATGGAGTGTACAACTTCATGAGTTATAACAATGTCATCGATGATTTTCCTACCAGCTACAAAATCCCCCTATTTCTCCCTAATAACTGAGTCAAGAAGGGATTGCATGTGTTTAAACAAGATGGAGGAGCAAATTTTGTAAGTGGTGTTTCATAAGTTAATGGGCAAAAAATCCTAAATGTTGGTGGTGCCTTGTTTTTTTGGAATTAAGACTAGGAAGGTATTATTGATTTCTTTTAGAATGGATTTGGATTGAAATAATTCTTTGATTACTTCTTCAACTTACAAGTGATTAATGTCCCAATATTTTTGGAAGAAAAAATGGGGAAACCCATCTAATATGAGGGCCTTGAGGCCATCCATAAAGAAGACAACACTTTTGATTTCCTCATCAAATGGGGTTTGGATGAGGGAAGCATTATTTGTGTTTAATAAGACCTTGTCAAATTTGAAAAGAGGAGAAGTGATAAGTAAATTATCAAGTTCACCATCCTCTGAGAGAAGGTTCTTACAAAAATTTATGCTATGTCAGGAAATGTCATCCTCAACCTTACTGATGGTCTCATATTCTATTTAAAGTTGGGAGATTCTATTGATATTCCTATGTTTAGAAGCTGAATGATGGAAAAAATTTGTATTTCTATCTCCCTCCTTTAACCATAAACTTATAGATTTTTGCTTCCAATATACTTCTTTTGCTTCTAGATTATGAAAAAGACACATGATGTATTTTTACTTAGAAGCCACATGCTCATTATAATCCCCGAAGGCACTAATCTCTTCAATAATTTAAATCTCCACTTTAAGGGCCTTTTTTTGTAGAAAAATATCTCCAAAAACTTCCTTGCTCCAAATTTTTATCTTGTTTTTCAGGTAGTTGAGTTTTTTTGTGAGAGAAAACATGGCTAATCTTGAAAAGGGTTCTTTCCACTATTCTTGTAGGGAATCAATGAAGTTAGGGTGATGGGTCCACATACTTTCAAATATGAAGGGACTAAATTTGGTCTTAGAGATTTTGTCCACTTCAAAGACTAGGGGATTATGGTCAAACTAGATTCTAGGTAGAGAATAATGTCTACTAGAAAAAATAATATCACACTTTAAAGAGATCAAGAATTTGTTAAGGTAAACTTGAATTAGTTTTTCTCATAGCCTTCTATTGGACCATGTGAACAATATTCTATTAAGGTCCACATCTACTAAACTTGCATTTGTTATGAGTTCATTAAATTCCAACATACTATTTATAAGGCCAATGAGACCATCTATTTTTTCACCAAGGGTGAGAGGGTGTTGAAATCACCTGACACTATCTAGTTTTAGTTAGTAAAATTCTTGTAAAGATCGGCTAGAGCCTTTCAAATGAGATTTCTAAAAAATTTGGAGTTGGGATCATAAACATTGGTTATAATCCATTTGTACCTACTTATTATGTTAGTTAATAAGACTAAAATTTGGTTGGATGATTTTCATAGTAAGTATCCTTCTAGAGTATTAGGGTTCCAAAAAATAGCCAACCCTCCCAAAGCACCTATGGATTCTAAGGTGAGGACATGGGCATTTTTATAGATCCATGCTACATTGATTCTGAGAGTAGTGTAGACACTAGAAAGCCATACTAAATGTTAGATTACCTTAGGACCCTTCTTGACCCTATCGAACCCTAAGTCTAGTTGACCACCTAGTTAACTAAATTCACCAACCTACTAACTTAACCTTTATCCTTTAAAACCAAACATTTTTAACCCCTTTTCTTGACCCCTTTTCCTTTGAATACTTGACCATTGATGGTCATCTTAACCGTCAAAGGTTATCTTGATCATTTATGGTCAGGTCCTTACCTTCTTAATAAATCACCAACTATGTGTGACATAATAATGCATAATTTAAAATGTTCACCTTATGTGGTGCTAAAAAACTTCCAAGCATTATGATCAACAGCCTCACCATCTAAGGAACCTTCCATCCTCCATCTCTCTTTGCCTATAAAAGGATGGGGGTAGGAGGTGAAAAGGATCCTTGTTCAACCTATCAAATCTTCTATCATATATGTATTCAAGCTCTCTATCTTCCTTCAGTAACTCAACAATAGAAAAAGAGACATGAACCTCTACCGAATTTTCTTTTGAGGCCAAAGTATTGTTACTCTAGTGAAATTTCTCTAGCCTTCAACCATTATCCATCTACAAAGATACAGGTATAATCTACTTGTTTTTGGTTTCATTAGATTTCTAACCCCACCTAAACTAATCAAACCTATATGCACCTTATTTTCCAACTTTTAAATCCTTAATAGAACCATTATCAAACCATTCACCCACTCTTCAAATCTTTTTCAAATACCTTCAAAAACCCATAGGAAACTTCCAATAGTTATTAAAACCATCAATGATCACCCCAAACCGTTGATGGTTACCCAACTACTGATGGTCAACTTAAGTATTGATGGTTCACCCAACTACCCATGGTTATTGTGGCAGAAAATAACATATTTTCATCCCTTTAATCCCAACCAAACCTAAATTTATATGTTCCTACCTATTCATAGACCTTTTTTTAATTTTATAATCTTGACTTCACCCCCTATAGCATGAGTATTGACCTACTTTTGCAATATTTAGTCATTTTATTTAACAAGCATTCTACTTTCTTCTTGTATTACATTTTTTTACTTTATGCAAGTACCTTACTTTTATCATTTTCAACTCAATTTTTATTAAGAGTGTATTGACAACCTCTTAGCAAGATTATGCTTCTTGGATCTAGCTCATGCTAGGTAGTCCACCCAACTATCTTACTAACAACCCCTTTGTTAGTGTTTTTTTTATCTACAACTTATTCCTTCCAAGACAAAGGAGTTCATTATTTTCATCTAGATTACGTGTGCATCACCAACTAGGTATTTCTACCATACCCTTATTAACTAGTTTATTATCTTATTCTAAAATTAAGAAATGAGAATAAATTAAGAGAAAAATTTTGGCATTCTTGATGGGACCCTAGCATCATCTAGGTGCCTATTTCTTTATTCTTTTCTCATCCAATGAAATCTGAAATTTCTTTTGGGCTTAATATAAATACCTTGCATACATTATTTACTTTCTTTCTTTTAGTTCATCTAGTTAAATTAAAATCAAAAGTAATCAATCATAGCTTTCACTCTTATTATCACACACTTTACCAAACCACATAATCAATCAACACATTATAAAAAATTGAGACAAGGCCCGACTAGGATTTCATCACCTAGTGGTAAACCTTCCCCTTTCTCGATAGTCCTACTTGGAGGTCATTAACAAGGGTAGAACCAACTCATCTCTTTAGTTGAGTATAAACTATGGAATTCAATATATCTTGGTTAAACACCCAACACCCTTATCATTGTGGTGTGTGAAGTGAGGGGGTAGTCTTTAGTACCTAATCTACAAGCCCAATTTATTCTTCACATTTTTTTAAGGCATAAGCCAAAAGTGATCTAAAAATAGTCCTAAGTTTTAAATGCACTTCTAGTGTATGTTTGGATTGTCTTGATATTATTTATTTTTTCTTGATTTTTGTTTGAGGTGTGATTTTTCATCATTTCTTTTCTATTTCTCTCATGGACTTTACTAAACAACAATTGAGGAATCAAACTAGCCTAGAACCACCATCTTCCTCTTCCTCCTATTCCATTGAGTATACTTCATATGTTGAGATTCCTCCTCATCTTTCTCCCCATCCTACCATGCCTTGAATAGTTGTTGAGGGTGATGTAGATTTCACTACCTTCCTTGACAACAACCCCATGGCCCTTCAACATTACCCTAACAACTTAGCTCAATGTACCCCTATTTCTTTGATTCCTGTTAAGGATCCACTTTATGGAATGTCTCCCTTATTATGGTTAGAGTTACCTCTACCCAACCTTTGATTACCCAAGCATCTTCTTCAAGAAATATCCCATCCATTACCACCACCAAAACACAATCCAACATTCCAACCAATAACCAAACACCCCCTATACCAAACAAAGCCTCCAATGTAAGGGAAACCTTACCTCTTCTTACCTATACCCCACCCACTATGGGAGTATCTTCTACTCCTATTTCCACCATTCCTCCTATCACCACCAACCAACCAATTTATACCCCACTTCAAAATTTAGTACTTTCCATACCTCCTACCCTTCCACCCATTAGCATAAGGGTTACCACCCAACCTCAACCTACCACTTCAACTATACCTCCAAACTAACCCATGTCCATCCCTCATCAAATACCCAGGAAATCTTACAAATATGTTCCTAATCCACAAGGATACATACCACCCTCTATCCAACTTTTTGTGCCCACATACCAATATGTGTCATCATCCAAATGCACCATGACCACATACCAATATGTGTAATTTTATCAACCTTCCACCTCTTATCTATATATTATACCTACCCAAACTCAATAGAACATACCACCTAATTATGGAGATCCCCAAACTTAAATATATTTATTTAAGATGTTGATGGATAAAATGGCCAATCTTGAATCATATATTTTTGGGGATCATAACCTCCTATCTTATGATCAAATATGCAATGAACCCATTCACCCATCCATCCCTATCCAACCTTATCCTCCTCAATGGGAACTACTCAAGTTTTTCAAGTTTCAAAGAAAGGAGGACCCCCAACAACACTTAAGAGAATTCCACCTTTCTTGCTATTTGATTTCATATGATGATGCTCTTCTCCTTCATACCTTTCCCATGTCCCTATCTAGACCAGCCTTAGAGTGGTATAGTTATCTTACGAATCACTCCATCTTATCCTTTTCTCAACTTGCCCAAATCTTTTTAGATTATTTTCAGTCAATATATCTAAAATGGTTTCCATTATCAACTTATACTCCATTAGGTTGCTTTATGATGAATCAATTGTAGATTTTTTATTTGGATGGAGAGGTCTCATTAACCAACTTTATTTCTCATCACCCTAACCTAAATTGATTAAACTATTTTCTCGAGGTTGTGCCAAATATATGACTCCCACTCTTCAAGTTCATACTTTTAGAACCTTTGATGACAAATTTACCATGGCACATAAAATTGAAATTAGAGCCATTGATGAAGGGAAATTGAAACTAAGAAACAAAAATTATAGCTTTAAATCTAAAGACCCTTATTCAACCAAAATTACCAACCATCCCAACACCAATACAAGGGCAACCATAAACATGGTTGTCCTCAAACTCACTCCATCTCCAATTATAAACCAATCTAATCAAACCAATTCTTCCAACCCATCAAACCAATAAAATTGCAACCAAAACCAAACCACTCCAAGATAGTATACTCTCATAGGGGTGTCATATGCTTCATTTTTGGATAAACTACTCAAATCTAACCTCATACAACTTCTTCTTATCAAACCTCCCCAATAATTTTATGCCTTTCACCCACACCTAGTTGGTATAATGAAAACAATTTATGTGCCTTCTATCAAGTTATTGGACATGACATTGGTAGATGCAATACCTTTAAAATGATTGCCTAAAATTTGATTGATGAGGGTGAACTCACATTATAAAATCCCAATGCACTTCTAAATAAATCATTAGACATATTTCAAAAACCTTTTTTTAACCATACACCTTTTACCAACCATGACAACAACCAACTAAAATCATCTCACGCTCATGAGGTGCACACAATCAACATTGTTATCAATGAACCTATTGTTAAGGAAACCATTACCTCAACTACCTCTTATTCTACCCCACTTATTAAAGTGGTAAAATAATCTTCTATTCCTTTAGACAATTAAACAAAGGAAGAAACTTCCTCTCTTTCAATTAATGAGATCAATGACTTACCCCCTCTCCTTTGATACAAATACCAAAGGAGGAAACAATTTATTTGACCACACATTCATCCACTCCACTTATTGAAGTGATGGAATTACCACCCCTACCTTTGGACATCCAAATAAAGGAATCAACCACTTCCATCCTTTCACTTGACACTATCATAACTTCCTTACCCACCATAGAACCAACCACTCCCTCCTTGGAAAACATTTCAAAAGAAGAGATAATCTTCTCTATTCTTTCTATAGATACACCATATTCCCTAAACATAGAACCTTATACCCAAGAAAAAGGTGAAGAAATTATTCCCTCACCTCAACCTATGGGCTTGATATTTGAAACTTATGACTAAGTAATTAAGCCCATCTATAAACCTTTTTATAGATTAGTCCAAAGTATAGAGTTTACCTCTCAACCCAATCTAGATAGGGCCACCTTTTGGCACTATCTTTGGCTCCCTTACCAAAAAAAATAAACCTTAACCTCACTTACATCTACCCTCAAACCTATTATTACCTCAACCCCATCCTTAGACACTTCTTCCTTCAAAACCATAGGGGAACCATCCAACTCACTTCCATCTAAAATTTCTAAATCACCTTATGCCTCTCTAACTAAACCCATCAAAAATATAGGAATAATTCTTACTCCTAGCTTGTCTCATCCATCTTTGAAGTTGGATTTAACCCCATCAAGCCCACCAAAGAAAACTTGGACTAAAAATATCAAAAAGGTATAACTAGCCAAAATCCCATCTAGAACTAGACCCTTATCACCCCCTTATATTTTACCTTCAATTTTAGGACCCCATCCTTCTACTATCCCCATTACCTATTCCTCATCTAGTAAACATTCTCCTTTTTCTCTATCTACACCTACCTCTACTAAATTACCAAACTCTCCATCATTCTTAACTAACCTATCCACCTCTACCTTCCCACCTATTTCCAAACCATCAACATCTAAATCTTCTACCTCCAAATCAACCAAACAATCCCAACCTAACCAACCCACCAATACTATTCCACAACCCACTTCTATGGTAAATCCTACTCCCAAGAAGGTTCCCACTTTTAAAACTAAAAACACATCACCTTTAACACATTTAGTTTAATCCTATTCAACTATTTTAAAAATTTTGTTTAAAAACTCTTCTTTGACACTACCACTCATCAAACCCTTCGACCCTTCATGGAAAAAACCATCATTGTTCAACAATAATTTGATTTGATTATACCATAGGACACTAGAACATGATATAAAGAGATACAAAGCTCTCTAAACATTGGTCCATAGCCTATGGGATTAGGATGATATATTATTAGATGAACCTCCTTTGAACCTCTTATTAACCCAATCACCAATCCAACCTACCCAACACTTATTTACTTCCCCACTCTCACCTAAGAGTGAGGAGGAACCAAATTAGTAGTCTTAACCAACACTTCCTCTTATCCACACCATTTATATGATTACCTGATGTCATGTCCAATAGAAGGATAAGGGAAAGACTAAAGTGTCCATTCCATAGACATACCCATAAAACCCTCAACCTTCTAACCAAACCCAAACACCTTCACCATTATCAGAACCCAAAGTATACATTTTGGGTGCATCTCCTTCTAACCCTTATGCATCCATTCAATGTGTAGTGTTGAAACAACTTCAATAAACTTTTGTGAAGATGAGCTTATATGAATTAATCAACACCTCACCTCCTCACCATCAAACATTGATAAAGATTTTCAAATCCATATAGGTTCAAACTGAATATCCTTAACCTCTTGAATCCTTTATCTAAGCCCTCCAAATTTACACCTTAGTCACCTTTAAGGACTCAGAAATAATTTTTGTGCATCCTAAACATCCTGATCCTCTCCTCTTCATCATAGCATATATCAATCACACCTTCATCAAAATGGTGATGATTGATGGAGGAGATAGTATCAACATTATCTCCTCCCTTGATTATGACAAAATTGACTTTACAAAGAACATCATGTTTAAAAAAATAATCGTTCCACTCTTTCAATGACACTAGGGATACTACCTTAGGAAAAATTGTTCTCCACATTCATTTGGGACCTCACACCATTCTATAACTCTTTTATGTTGTCAAGGGTGAGTTTCAATATAATTTTTTACTTGGATGCCCTTGGATTTGTGCTATGAGTTTTGTCCCCTCCACTTTGCATCATAGTGTCAAATTTGAACACAAAGGTCATGTCATCACCATACCAACTGACCTTAGTCCATTTATATCTTATAATATGATGTATCAACGTAATGATGTTCTTCTTCCTCATTCATCTACCTCACCACCAATTACCAACAACTCCACCCCTACCATTGATAAAGCATTAAAAATATCATCTATACCTTATTCACAAATCCCCATAGAGGACCCCTTGAAACCCAAATTATAACATCTCACTAGGAAAATATCACCTTTTGGCTTTGGATTCCTTCCCCACTCTTCAAGAGTATGGGAATCCTAACCATGACCATAACTATGACCCTAACATCATAACCATCCTCCATTTTAGACCACCTAACCATCAAACCAATTTTATCTATGAGGTACTCAATCATCCACTCCTTGATTCTTCTACCACCCCTCATATTTGACCATTCATTTTTGACTTCTCTTATCTAAACAAGCTCATATTCACTAAATCTTACCTTCACATGTGTGCTTATAATGTGTTTGGCCTTGGCCTTTATGAATAGGGACCTCATGACCTACCCATAACCAAAACTCAAAAACCTCATGAGTTATTTAGCATTGGGTTCATACTACCAGAAGAACCCAACTCACCTAAACCCATCACCACCATCGATGAGGATATCCCATCCTCACCAAGCCCATATATATTAAAGTTTGATGATTTTGATATCATCACACCTAAATTTTTTATCAACAATGTTAGTTTTGGCCCCTTGACCTATCAAAAGGGTGGCTGAACAAAAACACTTCCTCTCATCCATCCTAAAATGGTAGAAAATGATTCTCCTACTATCAATACCATTCAACACAAAGATGATGATTCCATTCTTACCTACCTTGGTGTAGGAGATTATTCTATCCATAAATATCTTCCTCCTAAAAACCAAACCATGTTAAATGAATATGCCATTGATGTCAACTTAGGTACTCAAGATAACCCTTACATCATCAAGATCAAACAATCTTTGAATTACATAAAACAATAGGATTACCCTTCCTTCCTTCAGGACACAAAATTTGCTTAGTCCTATCAGTATATGCTCATATTTAAACCTTATATTGATCTCCACAACATTTTCACTTTCCCTAATGTCAAACCTTTTAGATAAAAGCTTTGAATGATGCACCCTTTCATTACCCTCCTTGTAAAATAAGAGCTTCAATGCCTCTTGTCTATTGAATTAATCCAACCTATTGAATATTCCAAATGGGTTTCTAACATCATTCCCATCAATAATCCTATAGGTGGACTTCACCTATGTATTGAATTTGATGACCTCAACCTTGCTTGCCCAAAGGATCACTTCCCTTTTCCTAGTATAGACCAACTTATTGATCTCACAGTTGGACATGATATGTTATTATTGACACTAGGAATTACACCCTTGAGGAGATGCCTAAATTTCCTCATCTAATTGGTACCATGGAGACATGTATCTTGTTGTGGGTGACAATATTGATAAATGAATAGCTAGATAAGGGGCTAGCTCCCCGTAATGCACCTTTAAATCTCTCTCTTCTAACTTAACAATTGGATATGAAAATGGATTAATAAAAATGACTGAGAAACTAAATGGTGATGAAAAAATTTAAAACATCCTCTCAATTGACTGAAACTACTACTTAAAGACAAATAAAGTGTTTCTCACATAAAATTCACAACTTAGGATTTGTTATTACATCAATGTTTCATATGCTAGATTTGAGAAGGTATATGATTCTTAGGAAGGGAATGATTGACTCCAAAGAGGGATAAAATCATGGACCACTTCTAGGATATCTCTACAATTACAAAAGAATACTAGAAAAGACCTACAATAATCTCCTTTCTATAAATGGTAGACCATCAAGAGTTCAAGCTAGAAAAGACTATCTTTCACTAGACTAGACCAACAAGATTTAAATCATTACTTAATATTTCAGCATAAGAGTGGCAAAAACACTTGTATATTTATTCAATAGTTATTTGAGTACAAATCTATCCAAATTTTTCCCAATAACTAGTGGAGGCTACTCAAATGAGCTAAGAGGATGCATATTTATAGCTTTGAAAGTATGAATAAGCAAAGAAAGTCCAAGGGTCACTTGGACATGTGTCACCTTGAAAGAATAAATTAAATCTTCATTTTTAAGAGGTGTGGGGTGATCTATACCATGTCATAGATGTGTACTTATCCAAAAAAGTCATGAAAATGGTGGAAAGTGGCATAAAACCTTTAGAATTGGTATAGGAAACTGCCTCCATCAAAGACCATCCATGAACATTTGAAATTTAAAATAGAGAGTTGACACATAACACTATTTAAAGGAAATTAAACTCATGGCAATATTTATAAAATTATCCTTCTAACTACTATCTATTCTCTAGACACCTGTGTTTGTCACTTTCATGGAAGCTCCTTGATTTGGGTCAGCTAGCAGCAATAAATTGAACCATCAACATGTCTATTGTTTACTTGTTTTCTCTACACTAGATGATTAGAATATTTCCATTTATTACCTCTATATTTTCTCTCAAGTTCTTACCAAGTATTTTTGACTCTAGATGATTAGAATATTTCCATTTATAGTTTGAAATTGATTTTTATGTGGTCATCACCTTCCTTATTCAATCAAAACATTCCCTTGGACTTAAGTTTCTTTCATAATTTTACCAGATGTTCTTTAACTATGGAAAGTGCCCTCTAAATCAATGCATGAGACACTTTTTGTTACAATATATCCTTTAGAGAACTATTTGGGGCACTTAAATTTAGAGGTGTCCTTCAGGAAGATTTGTCTCTGCCACTTTTCTTAAAAGAATTCCTTCAGGCTTTTTGCTTTTGACAATTTTTGTGGATAGTTTTCTAGAACAAATTGCTTCAAGATTTTTTTTTGAATAAAATACTTCGAGAATGTTTTTTGAAATTTTATCTTGAGATAATTCATTTGGATCATTGTATTGGGTCTTCCCCTTTGGTATTTTCCCCAAAATAAATCCTTTGGGCCCTTTTTTCTACATTAATTCCTTCAAACTTTTGAATAGGGCACCCTGCTTGAAAAATACCCTTTAAAAGAATAAATATTTTTACAAGAACCAGTTATGTTCCTTCAATCGATGATTTATAATTTTATAACCAACTCACTCTATTGGGTTCTTGAAAATGCAAGTCTTAACATTAAACACTCCATCTCTTATCAAGTTTTTGACAATGCACAATTTAACTAACTACCTCAGTTTATTGAAAGTTCTTAACTTATATTACTTCAACATTATCTTCTAAAAACTTTTTTAACATCTCACTCTCTATGGCATCCTTGAATGCCTTCACTCTATCAATCTCTTTTAGACTCTCTCAATGTTTATCTTGACACTAGCTATTATCAATTGAGCACCTTTCAATATTGGAAACACTTTGCTCTGTTAGATCTTCACTATACTATTGATTGTGAGCCATCGATCTTATTAAAAGGCATAAATTTTAACCTTATAAACAAGGAAAAATGTGACACTTTTCATTTGTACATTAGCTCACAACTTTACTCTACATTTCTTTTGACCATATCCTTTGGAAAGTTTGGAAAATTATCCTTCAATAATTTCTTTGAATTAAATTTAAAGTGTCCTTAAAAAACTTTTCTAATGGACTACTTACCCTTTGGTTTTTTGCAACATACCCTTAAACATTTAATAAACATCTCCTTTGAAGTCTTTTAATGGTCCATATACCCTTCATCCTTTCTGCAAACTACCCTTTGACTTCTCTGTAAAGGTACTCATACCCTTCAACATTTTTGAAAATATCCTTTCATAATTCTTGAATGGTTTAATTATCCTTTAGATTTCCTAAAATGATCCTTCTGATTTCTTGAACAGTCCACTTTCCCTTCAGACTTTTTGAAACGTACCCTTCAGGAACTTTGAAAGTGACCACATACCCTTCAAACTTTTTGAAACCATCCCTTTGGCTTTCTTGATTGGTTCAATTTCCCTTCAAATATTTTGAAATGTACCCCTTACAAAATTTTCAAGTGACCACATACCCTTTAGACTTTTTGAAACCATCCCTTCGGCATTTTGTTTGGGATAATTTTCTTGATAAAGACTTACCAATTTTTTTGAAAGAATTCTCCAAGACCATTTTGGGTACTCCAGAATTCATGACTTATAATCTTGAAAGAAGTAAAGTCATTCCAAAACCATGATTCATTCATCTAGACTAATCTACATTATTCAACCTAATTAACCTATAAAAATGAAATAAGTTAAGTCACTTTGCAAACCCAATCCACTCATCTAGACTAATTCAAGTTCTTCAACCTACTTGACTTATAAAAATGAAATAAGTTAAGTTATTCTGTAAACCTGATATACACACCAAGACCAAATTGGGTTCTTCAAGATGCTTAGCTTATGAATTTGAAAAAAGTAAAGTCATTCTAGAAACCCAATCAACACCACAAGAACAATTCGGGTTTTCAAATGCTAGTTACTTATTACTTATGAAATAAGTAAAAGTAGTGGAGGTTTAAAAACCTAATTTGCACTGTAACATCCCTTTATTTTTTCAAAGGCTATTTACTTATTACTTATGAAATAAGTAAAAGTAATTGAAGTTTACAAGCTCAATTTGCACTGTAAGTGACTTTTTCAAGACTTAACTTCTACCTTATACAAAATACTTGGGTCAAAATCCTTCTATAAAACCACTAAGATATTATCATTAATGATTACATTTTTGACATCCATGACAACCTATGATATTGGAACACACTAAACCTTCTTCACTGGACTTCTTGACATCAGAGCATATCAAATTGCCAACAATCTCCCCCTTTGTCATTGATGGAAAAAAAATATCCTCTGTTGCAAGTTAATCACTACTTTACACCTCTATCTTGTAGATTTCTCCCCCTTTGACATTAATGATAAAACATCTCTACCAATATGTCAACTAGCTCCCCTGAAAAACACTTTTTTAGGTATGTCAAAGTTCTGATCCTCAAAATTGTCAAATGAAAATAAAAAGAGAAGCTCCCCTTTCATCTATGACTCATTTTCCTAAGCTCTTTTTCTTCTAGGAATTAGAGATGTTTCTTAAATAACTCCTCCTAGACATATGTCTGATCATCAAAAATTAGTGATGTGGTGTAGGAGCCACCACTCCTAGCTACCATCTTAGATATTCAAATTGATCTTTAGATAGAGGTTTAGTGAAAATATCTACAATATGATTTGTTGTGTGAACATATTCCAATATAACTTCTTGATAAACAACATTTTCTTTCAGAAAGTGATAATTAGTTGACATATACTTGGTCTCAAAATGCATCATTGGATTTTTGGAGATATTTATTGCACTTGAATTGTCACATTGAATGTGAATTGGCCCTTTAAAATCTACCTCCATGTCTCTTAGTGTTTGTTTCATCCACAACACTTGTGTGTGACATGCCATTATTGAAACATGTTATACTTATATTGTAGACAAAGTAACTGACTCTTATTTTTTGCTTAGCCATGAAACAAGTTTGTTACCAAGAAAGAATGCACCACCACTTGTGATTCTTCTATCATTTATGATACCTGTCCAATAAACATTTTTATATGTTTTCAAAGTGAAATCATTACTCGAAGGATACCACAAACCATAATCTACTATACCTTTGATATATCTAAAGATTATTTTTACTACATTTACATGAGTTTATTTTAGAGCAGCTTGGAATCTAGCAACCATGCATACAACTTTCATGATGTCTAGTCTATTAGTAGTAAGATAAAATAAACTACCAATAATTGATTTATACATAGTATGATTTACTTTATGATATTAATGACTCTTTCTCAGCTTACATCTTGTTATCATAAGAGTACTAACTAGTTGGTTATCTTCTATTCTAAACTTCTTGAGCATCTCCTTTACATACTTGGTCTGGGATATGAATATTCCTTCATTGGATTATGTAACCTATAGACCAAGAAAGAATGCAAGTTCTCCTAGCATGGAAATTTAAAAATCCTTTTGCATTTGATTTTCAAAATATTTTCACACGTTATTGTTGCTACCACCAAAAATGATGTCATCAACATAAACAACTTTGATCAACATACATCCATTTTCAAATTTAACTTATAGATTACTATCAGCATAACCTTTGATAAATCCTTGACATTGTAAATATTGATCCAACCTTGAATACCATGCTTTGGGTGCCTATTTTAGGCCATACAATGCCTTTTTCAGTTGGCACACACAGTCTTCCTTATCAATCAACTAAAAACCTTTAGGTTGTTTTATGTAGGCTTCGTCCTTCAGTGTTCCATTCAAAAAATTATACTTAACATCCATATGATAGACTTTAAACTTCTTAAAAATGAAAAATGCCAAAAACATTATGATTGCTTCCAATATTGCCACTAGAGAAAATGTCTCCTCAAAGTTTATTCCTTTTACCTGAGCATATCCTTTGTTAAAAAGTCTAGCTTTGTTTCTCACAATAGCTTTGTCTTCATTAATTTTTTTTTAAAGACCCATTTTGTGCTTATGACATTCTTGTCTATGGATCTTGAAACTAGTTACCATGTTTTATTTTTTTCTATTTGACTTAGTTCCTCATCCATGGCCTTTTGCCAATTCTCATCTTTAATAGCCTCAACATATTTTTTGGGATCAATTTTAGATAGTAAGGTAAAACTTACCTATTCTTTTCTCATTACTACCCTTCTATGCATTTGGACTCCTTTCAAGTCTCCAATGATTTGATCCTTAAGATGATCATTTTGAACAAATCTGGGGGGCATCTTTTCAGTTCTCTTCATCTCTTCCTCTTCATCTTTAGATTCATACATGTCATTCTCATCTTCATCTTTTATCTCTTCAATGTTGATCTCCTTTATTTTTTTAGTCACTTCATTGAGATTCTCTTCAACTTTAACATGAATTCTCTCTAATAGATTATGAAGTCTTTTGTTGTAGTACACGTAAGATTTTCTATGAGTGGAATAACTAAGAAATATTCCCTCATCACACCTTGATTCAAAGCTTCCTAAATTTTTCTCCTTATTTTAAATATAGCACTTACTACCAAAGACTCTAAAGTACTTGATAGACATAGGCTTTCCATACCACAATTCATCTGGAGTATTTTCACTATTTATTCTTAATTAAACTTGGGTCAAGATGTATATAGTTATATAGAGTACCTCTTTTCAATAACCATCTAACAAGTTAGCTTCTTTTTGCATTATCCTAGCCATCTCATTAACTCTCTTGTTCTTAATTTCAACCACTCCATTTTTTTATGGAGTTCTTGTAGCTAAGTAGTATCTTTTAATTCCATGCTTCTCATAGTACTCAACAAATTCATTTGAAGTGAATTTTCCTCCTTTGTTAGATCTGAGACACTTGATCTTTTTGCCAATTTAATTTTCAACCATAGCCCTAAAGATCTTGAATCTTTTAAATACTTGAGACTTGTATTTTAATAAATTTACCCATGACATTCTTGTGTAGTCATCTATGAACATCATAGAGTAATACACTCCTTTAGATCCTCTTGTCTTGGTTGGTCCACAAAGATCAATATGAACTATTTAAAGAGGTTTTGTAGTTGCATATTATTTGGTTTGAAATGAGACCTTGGTATGTTTACCAAGATAACATTCTCTACAAGTTGTGTCTATAGGCTTGATTATTTTGGGCATGTGTCTTACACACTAGTTAAAACTTAATTTGACTAGATTGTCAAAGTTAACATGATCCATCCTTCTGTGCCATAACTAGATCTCATCAATCTTTCCCATGAGACAATTTGCATCATTTACCTCAAATAGATTATATATTTTAACTTCAATCATTTTTCCTTGAGCATCTATTTTACTATACCTACGTAACTCATATACTTTAGCATCAAAGATGACTTTATACCCATTGTCACACATCTGACTGACACTTAAAAATTATGATTCAATCCCTTGACATAAAGAACATCATGAGTAGGGAGCTTACCATCAATGTGTAGGGTTCCTTTACCTTTGATTTTGACTGTAGTATTATCTCCCAAGTTTACATTCCCTTCCTTGCATTAACTCAAATTGATGAACTTACTCTTAGCACCAATCATATGTTTTGAGTGGCCACTATCTATAACCCATAGAGTTTTCTCTTTAGCATGTGAAGTAGTTTAATCAATAATTGATTGATTATTCTTCTTTGATATCTCCTTGGGCTTCTTTATTGTTTTTTTATCTATTTTGTTATCAATTTATGAACCTTTTTTCACTTTGGGAATTTTGACCCTTTTTGCATTGTTAGATTTTGATTTGACAATCTTTGTTCTACAATGATTTTTTATATTCCCAAAGTTATTATAGTAATATCATATGACATCTAGATCTAATAGAGGATAAAATTATTTCCTACTTTAAAATATTCTCCTTTTCTTAAGAATAACCTTACAATTAATAGCTTTATTCCCAAATTGATTACAGTTATAAAAATAACCATAAAATGATGAATAACACTTGGTTATAATTCTTCTTTGAGGATATATAGTAAGTCTCATGAATTATACCTTTTTTACAATCCTTGCTATGATGTTTCTTTTTGTAGTAACAACTTGGTCTTTTTAGGAACCAAACTATTACTTTTCTTCTTCTCCTTAGCAATGTAATTTTGTTCCTTTTTTATTCTTGATTCTATTGCTGCCTTGAAATTTTCATATAAATTCCCAGTTGTACTCAACATGGGACTCTTTCCTTTCTCATATCCAAGACCTAATTTTCCTTGGAGAAATTTTGTGAACTGATTATTTCATTTAGTATGATAGATCCTCCTTTCCATTTCAAACCTTTATCAATTTATTCTTTGGCCTTTTTAAGCTTTTCTCTTAGGTCCATGATTTCTTCCTCCATCTTCAAACATTCTTAGGACTTTGCTTGAAAATTAGATTTGACTCCATCCTTTATCCTCTTTGCCTCTTCTACTTGAGTCTTCAAGTTTACTATCAATTGATTAGATTATTCATTCCTTTTGCTTGATTTCTCTATCTCCTTTTGACTAAGCCTTTTTTGTTTAGAATTTTCTTTCCTAAGATTTTCAATCTCATTTATGGAATATATGAGTTCTCCTTCTAGATCTACTTCTCCTTCCTCTTCTTCATCTCAGCCATTATTATCACCTTGATTTGAATCTTTTGAGGTTGATTCTATTTCCATAAATAGATATTCATTTCCCTTTGATACAAAGGCACTATCATGCTCATCACTTGAGGAGCTAATGTTGTCATCTACCGAGTCACTCTCCTCTTTTGAGTACAACCCCTTTTTATTCTTAAATAAATTTTTCTTCTTTTTAGGATAGAATTTTTATTTTTAATTCTTCTCAGTTAAATCAGAATTTTCTTTCTTTTTATGTGGACACTTAATAACAAAGTGACCTATCTTACCATTATTAAATCACTTGAAAGGTAACTTACCTTTGTATTTTCCTGAGACTTTCTTCAATTTTATAATTAAATTATCTTTTACATCATCATAAGCCTCCTTATATTTTGAATTTGAAGCTTCTTCTTCTTCTGCTTGCTTAGAAACTTTGAAAGTATCTTCTCTCTTAGATGACTTATCATCTCGCATCCTCATCTCATAAGCCATGAAATTTACATACAACTCATCTACTATGAGTTTGTTTAGATCTCTTACGTATTCAATAGCAAAAAATTTAGATTCATATTTTGTTGTTAGAGATCTTAATACCTTCTTGACAATGACTCCTTCATCCATTGTTTCTCCAAGTCTTCTGATGGAATTTACAATCTCATCTACTCTAAGAAGGTACTCTACAATATTCTCATCCTCATTCATCTTGAGACTTTCAAATTATCCCTTATGAGTTTGGAGTTTTTCTTACTTTACTCTATCATCTCCTTCATAGATGCCCTTAAATTTGTCCCACATGTCTTTTTCACTTTGACAATGCATTACCTTGACAAATTCACTATTTGATAGTCCATAAAGAATAGAATTATTTTCTTTATCATTGTTTTCATAAGCCTTTACCTAGTCAGTCAGAGGAGTAGCAGGGGTTGTGTATCCATTTATAATGGACATCCAAACATCAAAACTCAAAGAAGTCAAATATGCCTCCATTCTTATATGCCAAAAAACATGGTTAGTCCCATCAAATAATAGTGCCTCGTTTGATGAAGTCCCTTAAAGACTAGTCATTTTGTGTTCAAAAACCAAAATTCACCTGAGTGGTTTAAACTCCTTTCTAAGAACCTAAAGATCTTATACCAATTTATGAACACACCTATCTACTAAAAGGGGGGTGAATCAATAGATCTCAAAAACCTAATTTCTTATACCTTCTATGATGAATGGAAAATAAAAACACATGAAAGAGAAATAACACAATTAAAAAATCACAACACACAACACAAGATTTATATGTGGAAACCTAGAGGAAAAAACCATGATGTGAAAACTTCTAGAATCTATTATTCTAATACAACCTCACAAAATTTGTCTCACTGACATAATATCACTGATTACATTTTAGGACACCCATTCCATGGAGACACCAATCCCCTATTTTAAGACCACCAACTCTCAAGAAGCACCTACTCACTTATTCTAATCACAAACCTATTAAATAAAGTGAATTACAATTCTAGTTAGATTCTTAAAAGAATCCAAGTTGTTTCTTTATTGCAAGTCCTATCTACAACTGCTCATTTCTTCTTCAACAAACTTTTGTGTGATCTTCATTTCTCTTTCACCCCTTATTTGTGTCTAAATTTATCTGATTGACACTTTTAAATATACCAATTCAATCTTACTTCTCCATGCTTAGACTAGTTTCATATTCTATATCATAAGCTTAAACTCTTCTCATTCCAAAATGTGTATAACCATTTGTCTTCCCTGCTCTTCATCAATTTAGAATTTTTCATCACCTTTATTGAAAGTAACCTCTGAATATATATAAGATATTCAAAATAATAACCATTTTTTAAAAATTTGGTTATATTCCTTCAATCGATGCTTCAAAATTTTATAACTGACTCACTATGTCAAGTTCTTGAAAATGCAAGTCTTAACATTAAACACTCTATCTCTTGTCAAGTTTTTGAGAATGCAAAATTTAACTAACTACTTCAGGTTATTGAAAGTTCTTGACTTAACTTACTTTAACATTATCCTCTAAGAACTTTTTTAACATCTTGCTCTCTACGTCATTCTTGAATGCCTTTAATCCATTGATCTCTTCTAGACTTGCTTGATGTTTATCATGACAATAGCTATTATCAGTCAAGCACCTTTCAAGCTTGGGAACACTTCCCTCTATTAGATCTTCACTATAATTTTGATCATGAGCCATTTATATTATTAAAAGGCATGAATTTTAACCCACTGAACAAGCACAAATGTGACACTTGTTATTTGTGCATTAGCTTAGAGCTTTACTATACATTTATTCTAACCATATCCTTCGACAAGTTTGGAAAAATATCCTTCAAGAAGTTCTTTAAATTCAATCAAAAGTGTCCTTAAAAAAATTTGCAATGGAATACTTACCCTTTGGGTTTGTATGAGATACCCTTCAACATTTACTAAACATCACCTTAGAAGTATTTGAATGGTCCATATACCCTTTAGGCTTTCTAAAAACTACTCTTTAGCTTCTCTGTAAAGGTCCTCATACCCTTCAGCATTTTTAAAAAGATCCTTTTGAAATTCTTGAATGGTCTAATTTTCCTTCAGATTTCCTAAAATGATCCTTCAGCTTACTTGAACATTCCACTTGCCCTTTGGATTTTTCAAAATGTACCCTTTGAGAACTTTGCAAGTGACCACATACCCTTTAGACTTTTTGAAACCATCCCTTCAACTTTTTTGATTGGTCTAATTACCCTTCAAATTTTTTGAAATGTAACCTTCAAGAAATTTTCAAGTGACCACAAACCCTTCAGACTTTTTGAAACCATCCCTTCATCATTTTTTTGGTACAATTTTCTCAATGAGGACTTTACAATTTTTTTGAAAGAATTCTCTAAGACCATTTTGGGTTTTCTAGACTGAATGACTTATAATCTTGAAAGAAGTAAAGTCATTCCAAAACCTCTATTCACTCATCTAGACCAACTTGGGTTCTTCAACCTACTTATAAAAAAAATATAATTTAAGTCACTTTACAACCCCCGATCCACTCATCTAGACCAATTCAAGTTCTTTAACCTACTTAAATTATAAAAATGAAATAAGTTAAGTTGTTTCATACACTTGATGTACACACCAAGACCAAATCAGGTTCTTCGAGCTACTTAGGTTATGAATTTGAAAAAATTAAAGTCATTCTAGAAACCTAATTAACACCACAAGACTAATTTGGGTTTTCAAATACTAGTTACTTATTATTTTTTGAAATAAGTAAAAGAAGTGGAGGTTCACAAACCTGATTTGTATTACAAGATCCATTTAGTTTTTCAAAGGTTATTTACTTATTACTTATGAAATAATTAAAATTAATTGAAGTTTACAAGCCTGATTTGCACTAAAAGTGACTTTTGTAAGACTTAACTTCTACTTTATACAAAATCCTTGGGTTAAAAGCCTTCTGTAACACCATTAAGCCATTGTCATTAATGATTGAATTTTTGACATCCATGACAACCTATGATACTAGAGCACACTAAACCTTCTTCACTACACTTCTTAACATCAAAGTATCCCAAATTTCTAACACCAAGTGGCACCATGGAGACATTTCTCTTGTTGTGGGTGATAATATTGAGAAATGAATCTCTAGTTAAAGGGCTAGCTCCCCTTGATGCACCTTTAAAGCTCTCTCTTCTAACATAACAATTGGATATGAAAAGGGATTAAGAAAAATAATTGAGAAACTAAATGGTGATGTACTAATGTAAAACATCCTCTAAATTGAATGAAACTACTACTTAAAGATAAATAGAGTGTTTCTCACACAAAACTCACAACTTAGGATTCATTGTTGCATCAATGTTTTATATGCTAGATTCGAGAAGGTATATGATTATTAGGAAGGGACTGAATGACTATAAAGAGGGATATATTAATAGACCACTTCTAGGATATTTCTATACTTAGAAAAGAATACTATAAAATACCTACAACAATCTCCTTTAAGCAAATGCTAGACCATCAAGAGTACAAGCTAGAAAAGACAATCTTTCACTAAACTAAACCAACAAGATTGAAATCATTACTCAATACTACAGCATATGAGTGGAAACAACACTTGTATATTTCTTTAATAGTTCTTTGAGTAAAAATATGAATGGAGTTTTCCTAGTAACCATTAGAGGTTGCTCAAATGAGCCAAGAGACTGCATATTTATAGATTTGAGAGTACGAGTAAGAAAAGGAAGTCCAAGGGTCACTTGGACATGTGTCACCTTGAGAGAATAAGTTATATTTTCATGTGGAAGAGGTGTGGGGTGAGATATACCATGTCATAGAGGTCTACTTATCCAAAAAAGTCATAAGAATGGTGAAAAGTGGCATAAAATCTTTAGAATTGGCACATGAAACTGCCTCCATCAAATACCATCCATGAACATTTGAAATTGAAAATAGAGAGTTGACACATAAAAATATTTAAAGGAAATGAAACTCATGGTGATAGTTATAAAATGATCCTTCTAATTGCTAGCTATCTTTTAGACACTTATGTTTTTCAATTTCATGGAAGCTCCATAATTTGGGTTAGCTACCAGCAACAACTCGAACCATCAACCTATCTAATTTTTACTTGTTTTGTCCACATCAGATGCTTGAAATATTGCCATTTGTTACCTCTATATTTGCTCTCAGGTTATTTCCATGTATTTTTGACTCCAATGGCTATTTTCCATAGTTTGAAATTGATGTTTTTAGGGCCATTACCTTCCTTATTCATTTAGAACATTCCATCAGACTTAAGTTTCTTTTGTACTTTTGCCAAGAGTTATTTAACTATGGAAATTTCCCTTTGAATCATGGATAGTGCCCTCTGAATCAATATTTGGGACACTTTTGATTGAAAAATATCCTCTAAGTAACTATTTAGGGTACTTGGCTTCAGAGGTGTCCTTCAAGAAGATTTATCTCAACTACTTTTCTCAAAAGAATTCCTTCAAATTTTTGATTTTGACAATTTCTATGGATAATTTTCTCAAAAAAATTATTTTAGGTTTTTTTTTGAAGAAAATACTTCAAGCATTTGTTTCAACATTTTCTCTCGAGATAATTAATTTAGATATTTGCATTGGGTCTTCTCCTTCAATATTTTTATCAAAATAAATCATTCAGCCCCTTTTTTGCATTAATTCCTTTTGACCTTTGAATAGGGCACCCTGCTTGAAAAATACCATTTATAAATATTGGGATGCACCTTTCAAAACTTTTTCTTGGTCCACTTTTCTATGAAAATACCCTCTAATTTTTTTGTAAAGTACCTTTCATATTTCTAAAAACATTCCTTCAAAAAATTTGAAATGACCCCTTTGAAAAAGTTGAAAAATGCCTTTCAAAAAAGTTGTAAATGACCTTTTCAGAAAGATGGAGGTGCCCTTCATAAAATTTGAAGTGCCTTTCAAAAAAGTTACAAATGACCCCTTTGGATTAAAAAGATATCTTTCAAGGAAATTGTTTCGAACAATTTTCTCGAAGGAATTAGTCTTAATATTTGAGAAATTTATCTCAAATAAATTGTCCAAAAGAATTCATCACTTGGCTAAATTCAACACTTATTCAAAAATAAAAGACTCGAAAGGATTGATATGCAAAGTCTTAGCAAAGACCAAAAATAAACTTTCCTAAAGATTTAGACTCGTACATGTGTTGTGAGATTTATCAAAGAACACTTCTTCTAAAGAAAATCTACATATTAGTTTAGATTTCTAATAGGGGTACCTAAGTTTGACTTGAAGGGCCAAAATTTAGTCAATAAATTAGTGACTCATAGGGGTAGTATGCCTACTATACTGACCAAACTAGTAGTTAAATCAGTTCATTGGGCATGGAGTCACTTCAAACAAGGAAGCATTAGCCATTACTCAAAACCTTGAAGAAAAAAATAAAAGAAAAAAAAAACTAGACTTGGAAGGAATACCCACGCCATAAGACACAAATCAAAGCAAGACATAAGATAACCCACACATTGTTAGAAATATTGTCATTGATGTCAAATTTCTAGCATTATTGGTGATAAAGGCCCCATTACATTTAATGGTGTTTTTTATATTCATATATTAGCTAATGTGTGTTAATATTTATTTAATATTAACGAATATATTTTTGGTTGCATAAAAGTCAAAAGAGGGCCCATGGAGAAGTCAAAGAGTCATGGGGTAAAAGACGAAAGAGGAATGGGATGCATTTTCTCATGAAGAGTCATCTTGAGGAATTCCAAGAGTCACCATGTGAATACAAAAGAGGTATGGCACATTTTTCCATGAAGGGACACTTTGAGGAATATGAAAAGTCACCATGATAAAGACAAAAGAGGAAAGTATGCTTTTGCTTATGAAGGGTCACCATATGACTTTTTAAATGTAAGGATACACAAGGTCATGCAAGTTTGGCACCATTTTTCATTAGGATTGAAGGGTCACAAAGGTTGAATGCAAAAGGTCATTTGGAAAGATATAAATGAAGGCTTGAGAAGACATTTATAATATGTAAGAGAGTGTATGGTTTGTATTTATTTTTTAAGAGATAAAAGTAGGAGATATTGTAGAGTTCTATCATTTTTTGAGTAAGCAACATTGAGAGATAGTTGTGTTTTATACACAAGAAGGGTTAGTCCTCCTATGGGTTGGTGCTCAAAAATCTTTGCAAGGGGTTGGTGCTCTTGTGGGTTGATGCTCACAAATAGTTGTTGTGTTAGTTCTTGGCAAAGGGTTTGGTTTTCCTACAAGTTGGTTCTCACAAACTTTGTATTTTAAGTTGGTGCTCATTCATATACTTGAGACTATTCTCTATGGTTTTTCCAACTTTGGGTTTCCACATAAAAATCTACTCTCTCTCTCTCTCTCTCTCTCTCTCTCTCTCTCTCTCTCTCTCTCTCTCTCTCTCTCTCTCTCTCTCTCTCTCTCTCTCTCTCTCTCTCTCTCTCTCTCTCTCTCTCTCTCTCTCATGTGGTGCAAATTATTATTTCATTTTTATTTAATATCTTGAATGTGTGATTAAGTGGCTAAAGAAAATAAATCAAATTAAGTAAAAAGATATATAATACTAATTCACCCCCCCCTCTCATTATATTTCATTCTTAACACACATGTGCATAAGAACTTAGGGAACACAAGGAAAGTAGGAAACTATGTACAATGGAAAAGGATAACTTTAGTAATAATGCTTTAGGTATATCCCATTGATTGGGATATGTAGTTCCTCCCTTTCCAACTTTTAGAGTTGGAAATCATTGTGTTTTTTGCACTGTGTGATCACATATGGGCCACTCCACAAAGAATCAAACTTTGTGTGTCTTCTAGGTTTGGCCCTATCTTCATCCAATTTTAGGATAATGTCTCCTTCATTTAAGCTCTTTGGCATGGATTTATTATTAAAATACTTCTTTATTTGTTCTTAGTGAGTTCTCATGGTGTGCATAGCTTGATTTCTTACCTCCTCAAGCTCTATCAACTCACATAACCTAGCTTCCATGATGTCATTCTCCATAAATTATAGCTAATAGGTAAGATCTAAATATGGTAACTCAAGTGAGCTCGGGCTTCCTTTCCATAGACAAGTGTATATGGTGGATTCCCAATTGCTCTCTTTAGTGTAATCTTATTAGCCCAAAGGGATATCTCAACTTGGTGTACCAGGTTCTTTAATTTTCCTCCATTGTCCTCTTAATAATCTTGATTAATTTATTGTTTGTGGACTTATCTAGTCCATTCCCTTGGGGATAATATTTGGAGGAGGTGCTAAGATAAATGCCATGCTTCAAACCCCATTCACTTGTCCTTGCTCCTAGGAAAGCTAACGCATTATTTGAAATAATTGTTAAAGGAGATCCAAACCTTATTATTATACCTTCATAAAAGTCAAGGAATAAACTTTAATTTTCCTCCTTAAGATATATAGCCTCCACCCATCTTGTAAAGTAATCAATGGTAGTCAACAGCCATTTATGGCCATACTATAAAGAGGATTGATTAGACCTATAAAGTCCAAACCCTATTACATGAAGGGTTGTTCAACTTGTATTGGATGAAGAGGTAGGGAAAAACTATTTTGTTTACCATCAAAAAGATCACACTTTTGGAATTTTATTACCCAAGCATGTGTGTCTTTAAAAAAGTTAGGCTAAAAGTAACTAGCCCTCATAATTTTAACAACTATAGTTCTTAGAGAAAAATGACCACCAGCTAACCCATCATGGAACTCATTCAATACTTATTCAATCTAATCCAAATCAATAAACTTCAAAAAAACACCTAAAATTTTCTTACTAAATATAAATCCATCAACAAGTACATAGGGAATGGATTGCAACCTACAACACCTTCTTCTAGCTCTATCAAGACTTTGTGGACACTCATTGGTTTAAAGGAAATGAATCATGTATTGTGTCCAAATCCTCTTGGCTTAAGGTATAACTTTTGTAGGGTCATCATGGACTACCAAAAAAACCTCCCTTTTTTTTTTCAAGTATGAAGTAAGATGCTCACATAGTCCTTTTCCTTTCACTAGCTTGGTTGTTTTGATCTCCACATCATACTCCATCACTTTGGTGATCCAACCTACCCTTTTTTCATTCAAATATCTGATAAATATAAATTCCTTTACACTATGATGAGGCAAAAGTATGTGAATCTTATTATTTGATAGCATGTGTCTAAATTTTTTCAAGCTACTTATTTCTCAACATAAGTATACTTTACCTCATACCCCTCCAAACCTTGGCTAAAAAAGGCAATAGGTTGTTACAAATTATCATCATTTTCTTGGGTAATCATGGTATAAATCACCTCTTCATTCCAAAAAGTGTACAAATTGAAGTCCTTAGAGAAGTTTAGACTTGTAATATAGGGTCTTAGGCAATGGCTTCTTTGATTTCCTTAAAACTTTCCTTTCTCCTTCTTGTCCAAGTGAAAATATCATACTTCCTTAGCATAGATGTTAAAGGTTTGACTAAATTATTAAATTTAGTAATGAATCTCATAATTAAATTTTTATTACCAAAGAAGCTTTATAAACCCTTCTTATGTTTAGGAAAATACAATGCCAAGATGTCATTCACCCTTTCTTGATCAATGGATAAGCCCTTCTTGGAGACAATATGTCCTAAAAGCTTACCTTCATAGACAAAAAACACACACCTATTTGGGTTTATAGATAGTTCAAACTATCCACACCTTTAAAAAATATACCTTAGGTGGTTCAAGTAATCTTTTGCATCCCTGGAAAACATTGTTATGCCATCAAGATACACTAACACAATGTCATTGATTAGTCCTTGAAAATACATATCCATTACACATTTAAAATTAGATACAAAATTAGAAAACCCAAAATTAATTTTACTATAATAATACATACCCCATTTATTAGTAAAGGTTGTCTTATACTGGTCACTTTCCTTTACCAAAATCTGATTATACCCAGAAAACCCATCAAGGAGAGAAAACCTTTCACTACCAGTCATAAATTGCAAGATTTATTTCATGGAAGGTGGTGGATAATGATATTTAAAATAAAATATATTAAAGTCTCTAAAATCAACACACAACCTTATCTCTCCATTCTTTTTCCTAATAGGAACTAGGTTTGCCAACCAAGATGAATGCTTAATGGGAAAGATGATTTTGGACTCAATCAGTTTATTAAGTTCTTTCCTCATGTGAGGTTCAATATTGGGATTAATTGGCCTTTTCCTTTTCTTAATAGGCTTATCATTCTCATTTAAATCTATAGTATGTGGAGCTATATTCATATCAAAACCTTTTAAATCACTATACTCCCATGCAAAGACATCAACAAATTCTTTGCATAACTCAATGAAGGCATGCTTCTCTTCAATAGTGCATACCTTCCTAAGTGCAAGAAATTTATCTTTGAAAATATGAATATTTTCATATTTTTCCTTCTTGGTATATATGCTTACCTTATCTTTCTTCATCTGTTCATCATCATTGAATATGCTCTTAAGAGTGACTAGGCCTTTAGGAAGTTTGTTAGACTTCAATTGCATAATCTGCTCTCCATATTGTTATTGTAATTTATAATAATTCTTAAAATAAAAATTAGATTATTATTATATAAAAAGTTATATTTTTTTGTCACTATCAAACACCCACCAATTAGTGACATTATCTGGTATGGAGGGCCTTACAATCACTTTTAGATGAGGTTAGTTCTTGTCCTCTTTTATCCCTTTTAGAACATCAAATTGAGCTCCAATTGCTGCCAACCTATCAACACGCTTGTTATATTATCTTGAGATATAAGTGATGTTGAATTATTTTAAATCTTACATAATATCCCACACTCTATTCTTATAGGACTTAATCAAAGAGTTTTTTGTCATATTTTACCCTCTAACTTGATTCACAACAAGCTCACTATCTCCATACACTTGTAGTTCCTTAACTCCTCTTTTTATAGCCCATTCAAGGCCATGGATAAGGGCCTCATATTTATATACATTAAAATTACAATATAAATGAAATTTAAGGTTTAAAAATACCTTTCTTTTGAAGGTGAAACCAATATTGCTCCACCACCAGCACCAATCTTCCTTCTAGACCCATCAAAGAAGAGCTGTCATAAACCACTCACCTCTTCACTTGGATTCACTAGATTGGGTATGAAGCAATCCTTATCATGTATATATTAAACCCTAATAGCATGTTATTCAATAAACTTGTAAGGATCATGCTCATAGTTGTCATTTCCCCACTCATCTAGGAATAAATCAGAAACTCCCTCAAGGGAAGATGATGGAGATTGGTCAATTGGTCAATATGAAGTTACACTTCATCAATGATAGCATAATTAAAATTTTAAACCTTAGGTGAGTACGTTTTCAAGTGATATATATGAATAGGTTCTAACTCAATCTTCACTTTAGTGCCATACTTTGTCCTAAACACCATGTAGGACCAATTGGCTACCAAATATCCACCTATCTTGGATGTGAAGTCTCTTGATAAGCAAAGATGAAAATAGGGAAGTAAATATACCACCATATCATCATGAGTAATTTAAAAATTATTAAAACAATGGAGGATAAAATTTAAACCTTTAACTACCCCCAAAGTCTTGGTTGGTGATCCATCCAATTACAAAACTATTTTAGTCATTGGCTCATACTTGAGGCCTAGCTTATCTGCTATACATTTGGGAATAACTGATGTGTTTGATCCACTATCTATGATGCAATTATGAACCAAGAAATCACTAATTATTATAAATAGGTATAAAGGAGGAGTATTCTCACATTTCTTCACTTGACCATCTATAAATTGAGTTCCATTAACCAAAACCACATTGTCATTTTTAGATGGGCTAGCTTGTTTACCCAATCCATGTAATTCATTTTTTAGTATATATTTATACCTTGGTAATATTAGATAATCTTACAATGAGATTTTCATATGAATCTTCTTCATCTAGTCCACCACATTGATGGAAATATTACTCACCTTGGGGTTTTCTTTATGAATATTGGCACCTTGTGATGTAGCTTGTGGAGGTAGAGTTGTAGCAACTAGCCTAAAATTTGGAATCCTCTAATTTTATTATAGTTTAGGAGCTATATTAGAGCCACTTACCATAGGAGATGATGTAGGATTCACAATAGGTCCTTGATTATCTCCTTTAGCTTCATCAATAGCCCTCCTTTTGGACCTAATATTTATTGATGCTTAGAATTTGCATTGTTTCCAACACCAACAATGGGAAGTTTCAGGAATGTGGGACTTGCGACCTGAAATGACCTCTAGATTTTAAAGAAGTTGGCTCTTCTTTATCTCAAAAGTATGTTTGGAAAAAGGATAGAAATTAAGCATAAACACAAATGTAAATAAGAAAATCTAATTATGGCGATGCACCTAAATTTAATTCAACCCTTAATTCTAAGCACAGTGAAGCTATCTTTAGAATTCAATCACATTAAAGAGAAATCAATTCATGATCAATGTAAAAGATGAAAACATTAGAATCAAAGGCTCACAACTTAGACTATTTTTGCAGTAACATAGAAAATATCAACAAAGGCACAAAACTCAGTCTTCTTATTAATTCTTCATTTACATAAAATGCATAGATACATGCATAATTATACAAACTTTCTAAATCAAGAAAATAAAACAAAGGAAAATGATATTATTGGCCACAACAATAAAATCTAAAACTTCTTGATAACAATCTCTTGTAGAAAATTCTCTCTATCTTCTGATGCCCCTTTTTAGTGATCTCTGCACCCAAATTTATATCATCGAACTAGATCTAGATTACCCACACATTCACAATCCAATGGTCTAACTAAACTCTAACTAAACTGGAAGTGTATAACAAAAGATATTTCTTGGATCTAAAACATTCTATCTCCCTGCAAGTTAATTAGCTAAAATAGATACACAGGACACTTCCCACTATGAAATGGGTGAGGGCACTTTGGTAGTATCTACTTTTTCACTTGAAAACTATCTCATTATTTAGGCAACACTAAAAAATGACACTTGGCAGCTTCCACGGCACTTATAGAAAACAAATGGCACTTTCCACGTAACTTATACTCTTTATATGTCTTTGCTCATGAGTGCTCCATTTTTGACATCTATCATAGTCCTCTACTTCAAAACTTTAACAACTTACAGAAAAGGGGACCCACAACACTTCTTGCCTAAGTAGCTTCAAAAGGATAATAGGGACAGGTGTCACTTTTTGTGTATCTTTAACAAGGGACATGTGGTGGCTTTCATTGCTTTAGCTAGGGACATGTGGTAGCTTCTGTTGAGCTTTGGCTACACTGTAGAAACATTTAGGACTCATTTTAGATTCATACAGATGGTGATACTTGGTGGCTTCCACTAACTTTAAAAACAAAACCTGAGGCCCACCACAGTCTTTACTTAATAATGAAACAAAATGAATATATTTCAGATGTTGACACGTGGTAGCTTCCACTTTCTTCAGCTAGGGATACATGGTGTCTTCCATTACTTTTATAAAAACATATCAAAAACTTTTGTAGTTGCCACTTGGTACCTTCCACTTAACCCTCAGAGAAGCTTATTGAAAGAAGCTTTCAAAACTCATAATAAATTTGAAACATGGATGCCAAAAATTGTTGCACTCCATTGAGTTATCATGGGACATGTGGCACATTTTGAGCAAATTATAGAAATTATAAAATGTGTCTCAACCGATGACACTTGGTAGCTTCTACGTGACTTTGATACTTAGACAAAATTTAGGCAAAAAGAAACTCAAGCTTGTGCTCTGTGTCAAAAACTTCACTGCCTTGAAACTAAAACATGTAGGGATAAAACTTGGAGCACACAACTAAAACTTTTTAAAAAAAAAAAATGTAGAGTTTTTTTACTCTAAAATTCTTGGTGACCCCAAGGACTTTTGAGCTTGCTCAAAAATAATCTAAAGAATATATAAAAAATGTGACAAAAATCACAACTTCAGTAATGTTATCTGATAAATAGAACACTCAGTATCAGATAATCCCTACTTATTTTGCAGTTTATGGAAGGCTAAATCGAGGTTGATGATATCCTTGTGTGGAAAATTCTACAAAATATGAACTACAACCTTCAATTGAAATTCAAGCTGGGACATGGGCATCATGATAGCTTCCACTTTAGGCACTGATGAATCATTTGTTAAACCCTAGAAAATTGACTGATCACTTTGCTTGGCTAACAATAAAGGTTTAGTCTCATCAACCATCAACACTGTGTTTCTATCAAGAAAAGGGGAGGGAAGACCCAATTGCACTAGATATTTAATGTGTTATTTCATGTCTTTGATTCCTTTTTTCACCACATCTAGAAGCTCTTTGAATTTAATTTCTATGGAGTTGCAACTGAGAACTTAATTCACTCTTTTGGTAATGATCATTATGTCACTAATCCCTGCTACTGATAACATTCCATTAGTTACATCATATAGCTTTTGTAGCAACATTTGAGATTCAAACACTCTCAAAGAGATAGTGGAAAGAGTGGCTTCAACTAAAGTCTCCATCTTTTTGCTCAATTTCTATGCATTTAGCAAAAATTTTAGAGAGGGTCTGAGTTGAGTAATCTCCTCAAAGATTCTTTTCCATATTGATATATAAAACTCCCTAACTAGATTCAAAACCCCTGCATTCTTTGGCCTATTAGCCAACTCAAGTGTCAATTGTTCTATCATTTGTCACTTGGATTGAAGTTGGGTCTGTATGGAAGTGGTATTGTTCTACTCATTCAGTAGCTTCTATTGAAGTTGAGTGACTTGTTGCAGGCTTTCCTCACATTTTTCCTATAATGTTGCCTTTTCCCACCTTAAGGCTATCACTGCATCTTTCACCTGCATTAGCCCTACTTTCAAAAAATAATTTTGGGCCTGAATAGCCTAGTGAGTCTAAAAATAAATCGTATCTTGAAACTGTTTGTTGAGACTCTCTATTTCATTATTCTTGGTATTGATTTTTGTAGTCAAATTACTACAATTTGCCTTCTCTCGAGCTAGATCAACCTCCATATTCTATAGCTTCTTTGATATTTTTAAATAATCATTAGCTACTATATAAGTGGTTTCATTTAGTATCTCAACCCTATCTTGTGGTATGAAAAGGGACATGTCTATAGCCACTACATTCATTATATAATCTTCAAGCTACATTTGCTCATTTGGTTGGACTACATTAGGTGACAAATGGGTCACCATTAGTTGTTGCTAGATTGGGTCAAATTGTGACCTCATATGTGATGTATCCAAGGCTTTATTATCTTTGATCCTCTTTTTCTCCATTTGGGCTTCCTTAGCCTTCTTAGCAGCATCTGCTTGAGTTTGGAAGGTAGAAGGAGAGGCAATGTGCCCACCCACAAAAGGATAACCTTGTGGCAAGCCATATGGAATAGATAAATGTTAGCTAGGGGGAATTTGAGGAGGTAATTTCTTTTGGATAGAGGGGGGAAAGTGAGGCAATGATGTGGCCTAAGTATGAATAGATGGGGCAAAATGAGAAATGGGTGCAATAGAGGTGGCAAGGGATATTATTTGGCCAGATGGGATTGTCACCCCAATAGAAGAAGGGGAAACAATACATACCTAAGGAGAAATCAATGTATTCTATGGTTGGTGTTGTGAGGGTTCCACCTCCTCCTCTAAATCAAGTTGAAACCTCATCTCTTATTTTTCCTTGGGGTTTCTTCTTTTGGTTGTGCTTCCTTCTCTTCAACATTTATCACTATTGCTAGTGGTGAATGTACAGAATTGGGAACCCTGAAGGTTGACACTGATGGAGAAGCTTTGGGTGGTGAAGATAACACACTCTCTTTTTTTAATGGTACTAAGATATTGGGGCCAAATAGTTACAATGATTGTAGCTGAGGTTTGTCCTGGGGTTTGCAATGTATGAATGGATTTTGCTCTGGCTTTTGACTCTCCACCCTGTGTCTATAAATTGTTTTTATTAGGGCTAGAGATAGGAGATAGATGAAATTCATCCCAGAGTTCCTCCCATTTCTCATTTGAATCCACATTTCTAAAAGAGTGAGTTGTCTCACAAATCTCTTGCCTATATTTCTAATGGGCTTCTATTTTCTCAGAGTTCCAATATTTATTATTTGATGCTCTTCATAAACTAGAAGTCATTCTAATTTTAGGATCAAAATCCTTTTGCTTAACATAAAAAATTTCCCATGGTCTATCCTCTTGAAGGGGCAAATCTATCAATTATACATAAAAATCAAAAATGTCTTCCCTACGATTTCTTCTATTTTCCCAAAAAGGACAGCCCTCATGCACAATTCTGGTAGCAACCTTATTATTCTTGACCCATGAAGTTAGGAAACCATTTGGGTCATATCCCCATTTATCTTCAATTAGAAAGAAACCCAAGAAGGCTAGCTTTCTTAGCAACATGAGCTCATCATCTCTGACCTCTAAGGCCATGTTGTTTGTTACCCATGGAACATCATACATTTTCTTCTTTTTCTTCCCAGTGCCATATTCATTATCTACCATAGACACTTGCCTGGTGACCTCTAAGAATGCTAACCTAAGGGTCAAAATCTTAGGTAGAAACATTGGTTCTCCATTAAAACCATGGACTCTAATAATAGTATGATGGGATCCAAAAAAGTAATCACAAGGAATAGTGCAATTGGTCATAAGGCCTGAGACAATTGGAGTCAATCTATTTACAACTAGATCTAGGCTTAGATGACAAAAAGTAAGGGCAAAAAAAAGTTCCCAAAATTCATATGGGTCATTAGTTTTGGACAAGATATGTGTCCATGCAGACACAGGAATGGTCCTATGTAGACTGAAGCTTGGGTCATAAATATTTAGATGCATGTACTAAGAAAAGATGCCAAAATATTGATACAACATGAGGTGAAATAAATAAGAAGAATACCTAAAATCCCCTTTAGATTTAAAATGGGTGAGCTGGTCAACCATTGAATATGCAATTTGCTTAGAGAAATCCAGCTGATACTCCTAAGTCTTGTCAATAGTTTTCAATATGAAGAGAATGGCCATTTGTTCTTCATAGATAGTTATATCATCTTTCATTCTAAAAATTAATGCCATCATAGAAAGTGCCTCTTGGCTGGCCTACACAAATTGTGCTCTTACTGCTGGTAGTATTGGCATAGTGGGATCGTCTTCCCCTAATTGCAATTGTGATTTCAAAAACCTCAATTAATTATTGACATTTTCCCATGTTTTCTACATTTTGGCAATAGTGGGAAATGTGGATGTCTTGTCATGATACAAGGCCAACATGTCCCTGATGGCCTTTGGTGTAATTTGTACCATGAATGGGCCCTATTGTATGGTATTTGAGGGTGCATGAAACAATTTGGCACATATTTCAACCAAGTCAGGACATGGATGCACACCTAGGACAATGAATTGTGCCAATTGGGAAGTTCATATCCTCATTGCGAATGTTTTGTATTGGCTAACCTTGGCCCTCTGAATACATCTTTGATGTGGTCCTTCTCTTAGAGCTTTGCTAGTCTTTTTAAGGATTGGGTCCATGATTCTGTCTACAAAATATTTCAACTTTGAAGAGTCATTTGTATAACCAACTTCAGGGACTCTAGTCCACGGATAGGTCTTTAAGGGTTGTGCAGGGGCCGAAGCATATGATTTTCTTGTGAGAAGCTTATCAAAAGATTCGTAAAACCTAGACCCCTATTGTGAATACTATGCCTCCTCCATATCTATATCTATACTTGGAAATAGTGAACTATGGTAATAGGTATGGAGCTTTACAATAGGGAAGGCACTTTTACTAAGCAGGTTTGTTATGAACTAAAAATGCAGGTAACAAGGAATTTCTAGTAGACATAGGAATGTACTTGTAAGCCTTAAATCTTGTTATGGGGTATTTAATGACCCATCAAGTCTCAAAAATGGCATTAAAACCAGATAACTGTTAGCAAATTTTATTGAATTTGCTTGGGACAGTGAGTCAGACATGTCATGAAATAGCTGCGTAAGGTACTTTGGGGAATGTCAGAGATTTGAGAGAGATTTAATGTGTCGAGAGTTTTTAAAATTTTGAAAAATACTCTTAGTTACAGCCATGTGTTCAAAGAAAACTTATTTAAAATAAAGAGTGGGAAAGAAAAATGGGAAAACAAAGCAACAAGGAAAGGGAAACTATCTAACTATATTACATTAGAGACACAACTTAACTAAAATGTTTCAAGTAGATCCCATTCATAGGAATCTCTTTAGGTTTTCCTTTCATCATTTCTAGCTCAAAATATTTTTTCTCTTTATAAGCATGAATCTTATAGGGACCAATCTATAATGCTTCAAATTTAGTATGTTGACCCAGCTTGGCAGCTCTTGCATCCCATTTCAAAACAAATAAGCCTACTTTGAAATGGGGATTTGAAGTCCTCTTATCAAATTAGTCTTTAATTATTTTTTGATGATTTATTAATGAATCATGTGCTGCATCCCTCTTTTCTTGAACTTCCAAGAGTTTAGCAAGTCTGACCTGCATGGGGCCATTTTCCTTAATTTCAATCTATTTTAACAGTTGAAGAGCCGGAATCTCCAAGCTTGGGGGTATTAAAGTAGGCTTACCATAGACCAATTCATATGGGGAAATTTGTTTCACCTAATTAGGCATGATTATATCAGCCCAAAGTGCTATATTAAGTACTTTATGCCATTCTTTGTGATGATCAGCCCCTATTCTCTTGATGAATCTAATAAGGTTCTTGTTGGTTGATTCTGCCAAACCATTACCCTAAGGGTAATAATTAGAGGATTTTTTAGATAGATTTCATGCTTTAGTAAAAATTTAGATACTTTAGACCCTAAAAAATCTTTAGCATTATCTAAAATTATGGTACGAGGAGCCCCAAAGTGAGTAGTGATACTCCCTAGAAATTCTAGGATCACATTTTCTATTGCTTCTTTGAGTGGCACTACCTCAGTCCATCTGGTGAAATAATATGTGGTAGTTAGAAACCATTTGTGACCCATAATTAACATTGGATTTATCATTCCATTGAATTCAAGACCCCATTGAGCAAAGGGTTCATCAACAATTATAGGACTAAGGGGCATTGTTGCATTCCTTCTCATCCCCACATAATATTGACAAGATTGGCAATTTTTTACTAGTTGATAACAGTCTATAAATAAAGTGGGCAAAAAATAACCTATGTCACTTATCTTTATAGTTGTGGTTCTTGCAAAAAAATGTCCACCTGAGACTCCATGGTGCATTTCATGCAGTATTTTCTTAGCCTCATCTTTCTCTATGCATCTTAAAAGTTTGCCATCAATATTTCTTCTAAAAAGAACTTGTTCAATTAAAACAAAATGGACCCCTTGCCTATAGTATCTCTTCTTGTCTTAAGGGATTTCTCTTGGGTAAATCCCATGTTTCATAAAATGGATCATGTTTGTGACCCAGGAGTTTTGATCAATTTCTTGTATCCTTAATACACTTTCCCTTTCTATTTCTTCAGGCATAATCTCTTTTATATCTTGAGCCATGTATGGCACAACCCCCTACCTCTGACTAGCTTAGTGGGTTTGACCTCTACATCATACTCAAGGATCTTTGTTATCCATTTTTCTCCTTTTTTAATAATGCCACCCTCCATAATGTATTCTCTGACACTTGGGTGAGCCACAAGTATCAGAATCTTACTTCCTGATACCATATGCCTGAATTTCTTGAGGGCTTTTACCATAGCATATGCTTGTTTCTCCACAAAGTTGTATCTATTTTCGTACTCCCTAAGAGTCCTTGAGAAAAATGCTATTGGGTGTTCTCCCTCCTATCTATCATCTTTCTGTGTTAGGACAGTAGCAATACTAAGCTTTCCTCCATATACATACATTACAAAAGGCTTAGAAAAGTCTGGGTTTCTAAGTACTGGGGCCATTGAAATTGCCTTCTTGACATCCTCAAAGGTTTGTCTTGCTTTTTTAGTCCACTCGAATACTAGATCTTTCTTCAACAAGAGTGTCACTAGTCTCACTAAGCCTACAAAGTTGGATATGAAATGAATGACAAAATTAATCTTTCCCAAAAAAGACTGAACTACTTTTTTATTTACTGGTAGGGGTAAGTTCATTATGGCTACAACTCTCTCTAGATCTATGGAGACTCCTTCTTTAGATACTATATGTCCCAATAGTTTGGCTTGAGGTAAAACAAAGATACACTTCTTTGGATTCAGGGATATTGAAAATTATTGGCACTTCTTAAAAACAAATTCTAGATTATCAAAATGATCAACAACATTCTTTGAAAAAATAGTGAGATCATCGAGATAAATCAAGATGATTTTATTTATGAGTTCCCCAAATGATACATCCATAGCTCTTTGAAAAGTGGCTCTAGCATTTGAGAGGCCAAATGGCATCTTAGCATATGCAAATGTTCCCCATTTGGTAGCAAATGTAGTCTTGTGTTGGTCTTCGTCAACCAACCAAATTTGATTGTATCTAGAGAAACCATCTAGCAAGGAAAATCTCTTTGATCTAGCCACATTCTGTAAAATTTGTTTCATAGAGGGTAGGGGATAGTGATCTTTCAAAGATGCTTTATTTAAATCTCTAAAATCCACATAGAGTCTTATGTCACCATTCTTTTTCCTGACTGGTATTAGATTAGATACCCAAGTTGAGTGTTTGATTTGAAAAATTATTTTATAATCTAAGATTTTTTTCAACTCATCCACCATTAGAGGTTCAATCCTTGGATTCACTAGCCTCTGCTTCTATCTGACTGGCTTAGATCCTTCAATCAGTTCTATTGTGTGTTGAATGATGTCTCTATTATATCCATGAAGGTCTTCATAGGTCCAGGCTATTACTCTGTCATATCTTTTGCACAAGTAAATTAGCCTTCCCCTTTCCTCTTGAGTTGCAAAATTTCCAATTTTTAATTTTATCCCTTCACTCACTTCTATTTCAGAATAATCTACTTTATTTACTTGGAATATTTTCTTCTCTAGGATTACATATTCTAGATTAAATAGGTTTCCTAAAGTGATCAAGCCTTTGGGAAGCTTATTAGTCTTTAATTGAATCACTTGGTCTCCATATGCTTCTTCAATTTTGGGTTGTAATTGATCAACAAATTCCCTTGACTATTGTAAAAATGAGAGTACCTGAGAATCATTTTTAAAGACTTGCCAATTTTCATCATTGTCTGGGATAGTTGGCCTCACTATAACTTTGACTGACTCATTGTTGACTAATAGACCAGTTGATGCATCAAACTGTGAGCCAATATGTGCCATCCTATTAGCTTCAAAATTTTGGGTTATAGGAACTAATTCAATATTGAAAGCTTCAAAATCTTCTATTAAGTCCCAAATTATGTGTCTATAGGATCTCATCCTTACATTTTTGGCTATTGCTTTTTCTCTGATTTGTTCACCACTAGTTCTGAATCTCCTTTTACTACCATATTTTTATTCCCTTTTTCTTGGCTAACACAAGCCCATATACTAAGGATTCATACTCAACATCATTATTAGTACAGGGAAATTAGAAATGGATAGCTCTTAAAATTTTCTCACCATTTGGAGTAACAAGACAAATTCTTGCTCCAACACAATTTTTACTTCTAGCCCCATCAAAATTTAAGGTCCATATTTTTGAATCCTTTTCTTCTTGAGTCTTTGATGCTTCTTCCCTTAAAAAATTTATGATTTCATGATTTTCATTAAATATAACATAAGTTCCTAGACCACTAGAGTCATAATTTCCATATGGGTCACTTTGCATCATAGCTAACAAATGGTTATTTTCCTCTTCTTGATCACGTTCAGTCTAGTCACCCAACTCTTCAACAAAAACCCTTTCTTCCTTATTTAGCATATTATGAGTTACCTCTAATGTTGGGGTTGGTTCATTGGTGATGTGATCTTTAGATAGTGCCTTAGATAGTATTTTCATTTTTGAACCATATTTGGTTTTTAGGATGAGGTGAGACCAATAAAGTGACATATATCCTCCTATCTTGGCTGTGAAATCCCTGGATAAACATAAACCAAATACATGGGGTATATCTATGACTACCACAACTTGATTGACAATTATATTAGGACAAGTATACAATTGCAATGGGAGTTGTTTAATTCTCCTTATTGTTTGCACTGATTTTCCATCTAGTTGCATAAATCCTTTAGTAAGTGGCTCATACTTTATTTTTAAAGCATCTGTTATTTGCTTAGGCATTACTGTAGTACTGGTCCCTGAGTCTATCATTGCATTATGAAAAAATTTCTTTCCAAATATCAAAATCAAATAGAAGGGCTCTAGTTTGGATTTACTTACCTCTACTGCATTATTCAAAAGGTCTATTGTCTATAGAGGAATTGTGTCTTTGAGATTTTCTTTATCAGCAGGTCTTTCTTTGGTGCTAGTATGTTTAGGCACTACTTGGCCTTGCAGAGCTTCTTGTAAAAATTTTTTTTGCTCAAGAATAGCTAATATGTCCCACATTGACACATGTGTTGGGGTTATCTTCAGTTGATCCTCCACATTCACTGGTCCTATTGTTTGGGTTCTTGGAAAATAAGGGTACCTTAATTTTTTTTGAACTTGTCTAAAAATTACTGGATTCTGCACTGGCTAAGGAATTTCTTGTCTAGTAGCTATGTTTTGATGACCTTGAAATGGAGGAGGTCCCATAGTCTCATTATTTATGACTTCAAGTTGTTTCATCATCCTTCTCTTTGATTTGGTGTAGTAATCTGATTGTACTACTAGCTTCTTGGAAGTGGAAGCTTCATTCAAGAATACTGACTCTTCATCTTCAACCCATGAAACAAATCATGTTCAAGGGCTATTTCTTCTTCTTGTTGTAAGGAAATCCCTTGCATTTGAGCCATCAGGACTGAATTTTGCATACCAAGAGATTGGTAGGCTTGAGTGTCAGAAGTACTTACAAATTGTCCATCCATTCTTCTTTGCTTTGCTACCTTTTGTTGTAGATTACCCATGGGATAATCTCTAAGCATATGAGCATTATTATAATGGAAACACCAGGCATTGGTGCCATATGCATAATTTTTCTACCCTTGAACAATCTCTCTATTTGGATTAGGGGGAGTAGTTTGTGAGGGTGTAGGGACTACAACTAATTGGTTTGCTAGCTAAGGGTTAGTTTGTCTTTGTGGACCCTGATACTAGTTTGGTTGCGATGGAAATCTATTTCCTTGGTAGCCTTGATATTGGGGTTTGGGATAAGGATTCTGCTATCTTTTTATGTTGATTAACTCATTATAAAATGTCCTTAAGATATTCTTGATATCATCCATCTTAGATGATTGGGCAGGGACAAGCTCTTTAGTAGGTTATTGAGGATATGTATACATAGACATAGGTGGGGCTATGGGATTAGGGGCTTCTTGAGGTAAAGGTAAGGTAATTTATAGAAACATGGGCATGGGAGGCCCTAGGGGAAACTTTCTGGCATCTATTAAATTATTTTCAGCTCTAACTGCATAGTCATAGGCTTCTGGCAGAGTCTGACCTCCATGTGACTGAATCATTACTGATATATCTGAATTTAAAGCTTTAAAATAAAATACTATAGCCATACCTAGTAATGGTCTTGCTATAGTAGGAATCATTTTCCAAGTCTTTTGAAATCTTGAATTGAAATCAGTCATTGCTTCTTGTGGTTCCCTTTTGATAGTAATCAATTGTTGCAACAAAGAAGACTTATCATCCTTTTCTTCAAATCTTTCAAAGAAAATATCTCCAAGTTGATCCCATGTAGATATTGTATTTGGAGTCAAAGATTGGTACCATTCTAGAGCCTTCCCTTTAAAAGAAGCTGCTAAAAATCTTATGGCCACATTCTACTATGTGACTAGTTGTATGGCACATATATCAGATGCATCCTACAGATGTTCTTCAGGCATTTAAAATCTTGACCACTGAATTTGGGCAGAGCTTTTAGGGCATTTACTAGAATAGGATCCCAAGTGGCTAATGGTACTAGGAGAATTAGAAGGCTATCAGCGTTCCAACTTGCATAATTCCTTGGGGGTATAGGTGCTCCCATGTTTACTCTTGGTATTTTTATAAACTGATTGACCCTTCTTCTTGGACTAGTTATCAAAGGTGGAAAAAGAATACCTAGATTTATAGCAGATTGAGATCTTGTTACTAGTCCACAAATCTGACTCCTTGTAGCTCTCTGGTTCATATGGTCTTGAAAGAAACTTCAAGATGGTCCCATCGGGCATGCCAAAAAATTGTTGATGTTATAATTTGTACTGTTTCCAACACCAACAATGGGAAGTTTCAATAATGTGGGACTTGTGACCTAAAATGACCTCCAAATTTTAAAAAAGCTAGCTCTTCTTTATCTCAAAAGTATGTTTGGAAAAAGGATAGAAATTAGGTAGAAACACAAATGCAATAAAAGAAAATCTAACTATGGAAATGCACCTAAATTTAATTCAACCCTTAATTCTAAGCACAGTGAAGCTATCTTTAGGATTCAATTACATTAAAGAGTAATCAATGCATGATTAATGTAAAAGATGAAAACATTAGGATCAAAGGCTCACAACTTGGACTATTTTTGTAGTAACACAAAAAATATCAACAAAGGCATAGAAATCAGTCTTCTTATTAATTCTTTAGCTACATAAAATGCACAGATACATGCACAGTTATACAAACTTTCTAAATCAAGAAAATAGAACAAAGGCAAATGATATTACTAGCCACAACATTAAAATCTAAAACTTCTTGATAACAATCTCTTGCAAAAAATTCTCTCTATCTTTTGATGCCCCTTTCTAGTGATCTCTACACCCATATTTATAGCATCGAACTAGCTCTATATTACCCACACGTTCCCAATCCAACAGTCTAACTAAACTTTAACTGAATTGGAAGTGTATAACAAAAGATATTTCTTGGATCTGAAATGTTCCATCTCCCTACAAGTTAATTGGTTGAAATAGATACATAGGATGCTTCCCCCTGTGAAATGGGTGAGAACACTTGGAAGTATCCATTTTTTCACTTGAAAACCATCTCATTATTTAGGTGACACTAGAAAATGACACTTGGCAGCTTCTACAACACTTACAAAAAACACATGACACTTTTCGTGTAACTTATACTCTTTATATGTCTTTGCTCAGGAGTGCTCCATTTTTTACATCTATCATAGTCTGCTGCTTCAAAACTTTAACAAATTATAGAAAATGGGACCCACAACACTTCTCGCCTGAGTAACTTCAAAAGGAGAAAAGAGATACGTGTCACTTTGTGTGTATCTTTAACAAGGGACATGTGGCAACTTCCATTGTTTTAGCTATGGACATGTGGCAGCTTTTGTTAATCTTTGGCTACACTATAGAAACATTCAGGACTCATTTTAGATTCATATGGATGGTGACACTTGGAAACTTCTATTGACTTTAGAAACAAAACTTGGGGCCCACCATAGTATTTACTTAATAATGAAATAAAATGAAGATATTTCATATGTTGACACATGGTGGCTTCCACTTTCTTTAGCTAGGGATATGTGGCATCTACCGTTGCTTTTAGAAAAACATATCGAAACCTTCCACAGTTGCCACTTGGTGCCTTCCGCTTGACCCTAAGAAAATCTTATTGAAAGAAGCTTTCAAAAGTCATAAGAAATTTAAAAGGTGGATGCCAACACTTGTCACACTCTGCTGAGTTATCACGGGACATGTGGCACATTCTGAGCAACTTATAGAAATTATAAAATGTGTCTCAATCGATGACACTTGGCAGCTTCTGCACAAATTTGATACTTAGACAAAATTTAGGCAAAAAGAAACTCGTGCCTGTGCTTTGTGTCAAAAAATTCACTACCTTGAAACTGAAACATGCAGGGACAAAACTTGGAGCACACAACTAAAACTTTAAAAAAAATAAAAATGTAGAGTTTTTTCACTCTATAGTATTAGAGGCAACACTAGTATTCTAATTGCTTGTATTTCCCAAGTAATTAATTACACAAAAATCACCCTCAACATGATTTATGAGGGTAAAATAAATTTGACATTGTCTATTATCCACCCCTCTGTACATATATCCTTCAAAATTTTAAACTTGGAAAGATTTATTATCTTGCATTATCATGCCTTGATTATGCATCTCATTTGCATAAACAACGTGCTCTTGACCATGTTTGAAAGATGGATAGTTTGGATATTCTTGGAACAAGTTGTTTTGAGTGGGGAAAAGGGATTTGGAGGATGAGGTATCATTAATATTATATATTTTATAAGGCTTGACATGGGTGATTTATCCTTGTCTTTATCCATTATTTTGGAAAGGAGATCTACTTATTTGCCCAAGCTGATGTATGTTTGATATGGCCTATAACCTTGAGATTGTTATATTTTGATGGAAATTAAATCATTTGAAAAACTTTGAATTAATATTTTAACTCCATGGATTTAATTTCAAGGAGAAATGGTAGGCCTTTCTTGATTAGGCAAAGGAGCTAAAGTGAGAAATGCACCTTGACTAGGAGAATGCAAATCAAGGAATAGTGGCATTAGAGGTCTAGGAAATATCTTTCCTACTTGGATAAGATAATTCTTATCATTTATGGCTATTTAATAGGTAATAGGCAATATGTTTCCACCCATCTATTGAATCATCATGGCAATGTCACTATTCGATGTTTTCAAGTAGTACAAAAAAGCATAGTTTGAGGTTGGCCTCACAAGATTTGGGATTCTATCCCAAGTTTTTTTGAACCTAGTATTAAATTCTTGCATGAATTCATGTGGTACCCTCTTTATTGTGGTCAATTTCTTGGCTAGATATAGGTATTCACTCTTCTCCCCAAACCTATTAGTCAATAAATCTCCCAATTCATCCCATGAGCTAATGGAATGTACATGTAGAGTCCCATACCAATACAAAACTTTTTGTTTGAAAGACAAGGCCAAAAACCTAATAGATAAATTTTATTTAGTGACGTTATGGATATTACAAAAAATTTATATATTCCTAATGTGCTCAATGGTAGTAATAGGACCATCCCCACTAGAATATGGAACACTTTTAAGGGCTACTCCTAGAATTTGATCATATTGGGAAAGATGCAAGGGAGATGCCCTAGTGAAAGGCACAAAATTTTATCTTCTATCCATCTTGGAATGATCACTATGGATATTAGGAATGGAATGTAACATAAAATATCTTTTTTAAGAATGAGTGTTGAAAAACCTAAACCTTTTGGTGGAATATGGAGGTAGTTACACAAACTCAAAGGGTGTCTCTTTAGTAGCAGATCTAGTTGTCACCTTTGGCATGGAAAATAGGATATATCATCAACCAAATAATTTAATTTTTCAATGGAGTTACCAGATATTGAATGTAGATGCTTCTTTCATCTTTAATTATATTAAGACTAGCACCAATCTTAAAAAATATTGTAGGACTTGGAAGTCCCACCAGATGTGTCAAAAATTATTGACACTTGGATTCACACCCTTGAAGAGATGCCTAAATCTCCTCATCCAAGTGGCACCATCGAGACATTTCTCTTTTTGTGGGTGACAATGTTGACAAATGAATCTCTAGATACAGGGCTATCTCCCCTTGATGCACCTTTAAAGCTCTCTCTTTTAACTTAATAATTGGATATGAAAAGGGATTAAGAAAAATGATTGAGAAAATAAATGAATATGTGACAATGTAAACTATCATATTAATTGACTAAAAATACTACTTAAAGATAAACAAAGTTTTTCTCATATAAAACTCATAAATCAGGATTTATTATTGCATCAATGTTTCATATGCTAAATTTGAGAAGGTATATGATTCTTAATAAGGGAATTAATGACTCCAAAGAGGGATAAAATCATGGAAAAATTCTAGTATATCTATACACTTGGAAAATAATACTATAAAAGACCTACAACAATCTCTTTTATGTAAATGGTAGACCATCAAGAATACAAGCTAGAAAAGACAATCTTTCACTAGACTAGACCAACACGATTCAAATCATTACTTAATATTATAGCATATGAGTGGGAAAAACACTAGTATATTTATTTAATAGTTCTTTGAGTATAAATTTTTCCATATTTTTCCCGATAACTAGTGGAGGCTGCTCAAATGAGCCAAGAGAATGCATATTTATTTCTTTGAGAGTACGAATAAGCAAAGAAAGTCCAAGGGTCACTTGGACATGTGTCACCTTGAGAGAATAAGTTACATTTTCATTTTGAAGAGGTGTGGGGTTATATATACCATGTCATATATGTGTAATTATCTGAAAAAAGTCATGAGAATGGTGGAAAGTGGCATAAAACCTTCAGAATTGGCATAGGAAACTGCCTCCATCAAAGACCATCCATGAACATTTGAAATTTAAAATAGAGAGTTGACACATAATACTATTTTAAGGAAATGGAACTCATGATGATAGTTATAAAATTCTCCTTCTAACTACTATCTATCCTTTGGACACCTATATTTATTGATTTCATGGAAGCTCCTTGATTTGGGTTAGTTGCCAACAATAAATTGAACTATTGACCTATCTATTTTTTATTTATTTTGAATACACTAGATGCTAAAAATCTTACCATTTTTTACCTCTATATTTTATATCAAGTTCTTACCAAGTCTTTTTAACTCTAATGGATGTTTTCCATAGTTTAAAATTGATTTTTGTGGGGCCATCACCTTCCTTATTTATTCACAACATTCCCTTGGACTTAAGTTCCTTTTAGACTTTTGCCAAGTGTTCTTTAACTATGGAAACTACCCTTCAAATCATGAAAAGTGACCTATGAATAAATTCATGGGACACTTTTTCTTACAATATATCCTTTATAGAACTAAGAGGTGTCCTTCAGGAAGATTTATCTTAGCCACTTTTCTTGAAAGAATTCCTTCAAGCTTTTTTATTTTGATAATTTTTGTGGATAGTTTTCCTAAACAAATTCCTTCAAGATTTTTTTGAATAAAATAATTTGAGAATTTGTTTCATCATTTTCTCCTAAGATAATTAATTTGGCTCTTTTAATTGGGTTTTCCTTCCTAATTTTTCCTGAAATAAGTCCTTCGGCCCCTTTTTCTTCATTAATTCCTTCAGACTTTTAAATAGGGCACATTGCTTGAAAAATACCCTTTAGAAATATTGGGATGCACCTTTCAAAACTTTTGCTTGGTCCACTTTCCTACAAAAATGCCCTTTATATTTTTTGTAAAGTACCTTTCAGCTTTCTGAAAACATTCCTTCAAAATTTTGAAATGACCTCTTCAAAAAAGTTGAAAAATACCCTTCAGCAAAGTTGAAAATGACATTTTTGTAAATATGGAGGTGTCCTTAAATAAATTTAAAGTTCCCTTTGAAAAACTTACAAATGACCCCTTCGGCTTGAAAATATATCTTTTGGGGAAATTATTTTAGATAATTTTCTCAAAGGAATTATTCTTCATCTTTGAGAAATTTGTCTCAGACAAATTGTCCAAAAGAATTTAGCACTTAGCTGAATGAAAAGTCCAAAAGAAATAACACTTAGTCAAAAAAAAAGACCCAAAAGGATTACTATGCAAAGGCTTATCAAAATACCAAAACCAAACTTTCTAAAAGAATTAGACTTGTACATTTGTTACGAGCTTTGTCAAAGAACACTTCTTTCAAAGAAAATCTGCATACTAGTTAAGCTTTCCAATAGGGGTACCTAATTTTTCCCAAAGGGCCAAAATTTGGTCAACACTTATCTCTCATGGATGGTTTCTCAATATATAATCAAATCTTTATTTCTCCCAAATATAAACATAAAACCTCTTTCATCACCCCATGGGAAACCTTCTATTATAGAGTCATGCCATTTGGTTGAAAGAATGTTGGCACAACCTACCAGCATGCCATGACCTACATCTTCCATGAGCTCATCCATAAAATTGTAAAGGACTATGTGGATGATCTCCTTGGAAAAACTAAATATAAAAGGATCACCTAGATGTCCTCAAAATCATCTTTGAATGCCTTATCCATTTCCATGTTTGCCTTAACCCTAAGAAATGTATTTTTGGGGTCTTTTTTGGAAATCTTTTTGGCTTCATTGTCTCCCTTTAGAGAATTAAAGTAGACCTACCAAATTTAGATAAATACTTTAAATTACACCTCCAACCCACATTAAGTAACTTCATATCTTGAAAGGGAAGCTCCAATCTATCTATTGTTTCATCTCTCAATTATCGAATAGATGTCAACCTTTTCACCATATCCTTAAGAAAAAAACCTTTTTTAAGTGGGCTAAGGACTACCAACAGGCCGTTTATTCACTCAAATAATACCTTTGTTCTCCACCTATCTTAAACCTCTTAGAGAGGATCAACCCTTCTACCTTTACATCTTCACCACTGACCATTTCCTAAGGGAAATGCTCAGTCATCAGGATGAACAGAATAAAGAGAAAGTTGTCTACTACATAAGTTAAACACTTATAGAGTATAGCACTTAGTACTCCCATCCCAAGAAAATTTTCTTCACCCTTGTCTTTGTGTCTTCCAAACTTCACCATTACCTTCTTAATCACAAAACATATGTCATCACTAACACTGACCCACTCAAGTACATGCACTCTAAACCATACCAAAATCAGTGTATGGCTAAGTGGATCATGTTCCTAAGTTTAATCTTGAGTTCCTCTAGCACAAGTCAATTAAAATACAAGTCATTAATGATCAATTAGCTAAAGCTCTTATACTAGATAACCAACCTCTTCCTCTTGCATTTCCATATGATTCCATTGTGACTCTTTCTCAAGAGGATCCCACCTACCAAATAACCATGTTCTTTGATGGCTTCAAATTCTAATTTGGTGGGGGTGATAGAGTTATTCTCATTCCCCTCAATGGTGAACCTCTTCCCCTTTCTTTTAAACTTGAATTTTAATGCACAAATAATGTGGCTGAGTATGAATTCCTAGTCACAAGTCTCCAAACTACTCTAGCCTTGGGATTTAAGACAATCAATGTCTTTGGTGATTCCCAACTTATGGTCAACTAGGTCAATAAATATTATAAATGTAAGAATGATGTCTTACTAAATTACAAGCACTTAGTAGATATACTCTTAGCATCATTTGATCATTACCTTATCCAATCAATTCCATGATCTACCAACAAGTTCATGGATATAATGACTTCCTTTGCCTCCCAAATACCATCTCAACCTTCTAAATCTAAACTCTTTGTTATGATCCATCACTTTGTTACCCTGTCTTGTATCCATTTTGACCTTCCTACCATTTATAATGTGGAAGTATCTCTATCAAACATATGTTACAAACAAACTTTTTTTTACCTTAACCTTAGTATCATTCCTCCCAACCTTTTAAGGAATACCCTATGGGATTTTGTTCATAGTACCTCTCATTATACCATATTAGGGGGAATCCTTTACAAATGTGGCTTTTATGGCCTCCTTCTTTGTTGCCTTCATAGTCATGTAGCTTCCCATGCCATCAAAGAAAGTCATGATGGAATATATAGGGGACACTTTAGTGGATTAGCTATCACTAAATGCATCCTTCACCTTGGATACTATTGGCCTACCCTCAACCAAGACTATTGTGATTATGTAAATAAGTGTATTAAATTTCAACAACGTGTTAATTTACATCATTCACTTGTGCATGGCCTTTAAGTATCCAAAGTCTTTTGGCCATTCTCATAATGGGGCCTAGATCTAATTGCGTAAATTAATCATCATTCTTCACAATGCCACCAATCCATCATTATCACCATTGATTATTTCACTAAGTGGGTGGAATCCATTCCTCTCATATCAACCAAGGTTGAAAAGATTGTTGACTTCATCAATCACCATATCATCTATCATTTTGGTGTTCCCCATAAAATCATCACCAATAATGGTAAATATTTCAAGAACATGTAAGTCCAAAGTCTTTACAATTAATTTGGCATCAAGTTAAGCTTTTCCTCACCTTATCATCCACAAGAAAATAGATAGGCATAATCCTCTAATAAAACCCTTAACAAAATGTTGACTAAAGTAGTTAATGCTTTAGGTTAGGATTGGTACTTATGCATTCCCTTTACTTTGTGGGCCTATCATACTAGAATTCAAACCTCTATGGTTGCTACCCCTTTCTCTCTAGTCTTTAAATTAGAGTTAGTCTTTCCTCTCAAAGTCCACATTCCCTCTCTTCACATGTATTTTCAAGAGATCATTTATAAGAGTGCCTTTCATCAAGAATGACTAGCACAACTTGAGCTACTTGACAAACATCGCCCAGATGCACTTAACCATCTTCATGTCTACCAAGAAAAAAATCAATTTTGCTTATAACTAACACCTAAAGGAATGATAATTAAATATCAAAGACCTCATCCTAAAGGAAAACCAAAATGTCACTAATATAGATAAAATAAAAAGAGGTAAATTTTCTTTCAATTAGCTTGGACCCTACATCATAACCCATAAGTATGGATCAAGAGCTTATTATTTGTCCTCTCTTGAAGGAAAACCATAACTTAAGCTTCTCAATGCTTTGCATTTTCATCCTTTCTTTTATTAGAGAAGTATAAAACTCACTTTTCTATCTAACTTAAGCTCATTCCTTCCTTTATGATTTGTTTACCCTCACACCTTCCTCCCTCTCCCTTTGAGGACAACTGATTATAACATAAAACCATGTGATTAACCATCATAGTCATATCCTAAATCCTAAACATGGGTATCATGTCTCTTCCCATGGCATGTTTCTCATGGATACTTTTCATCTCTAAGCAGATGAATCCCATGATCATTTATGTCTCAAACACCCCTTTCAACTACCATTAACCTCTTCGTGCTAAAATTTTTCCCTCATAAAGGTAAACCTCTAAACCCAAATAGACTTTCCCATGTCTAAATATATAAAGAAAAATAATTTGGGATACCAAAATATCATTTGGGTCACATATTTATAGCATTTCAAACAACTCCCTTGAAAGACAGTTACCCAAAAAATCCTTTAGATTACTTATAAAAATAGATTGTTCCCTTGAAGGATAGCTACCAAAATAAAGAAATCAAAACTTAGACTACTCCCTTAAAGGATGGCTAAGTAAAATTTGTCAAAATAAATCATTTTAAGCTACCCACATTAATCAACTTCACAAATCTATCAAAAATAAACAACAATAATAAGTAGACCATATTATCCCAAGGAAGCTACAATCAGCTTTCATATCTAGCACTAGTAGACTTCTCAAATCGATTAGTCTATGCCTAGGATAAGCCATGTGCTTGTCTATTATGGTTCTTAGGTTACCTATAGAATGGGAAAACTAACCCACAAAAGGTTACCCTACCTATTACCCATTTCCTTTATATTCTTATTAGATACATCCCCCTTATATTATCTATAAATTAAGGGATTGTGATCTTACTTGACATGATGTGATCAAGACACCTTATTATCAACCTAAAAATGCTAATCCAAAGCATATGAAAGGATTATGTTCCCTAAGCTGATCTAACCTTAGGTTTTTTCTTGTCTTTATTGATGAAAAGGCATCATGTTTCTTTTCTTATCCTTTCATTATTTGGTTTATGTGACATATATCTTATTAATTCTTATCCATTTTTTATACCTCTTATTTTTTTATCTAAATACCTCTATGTGACATCATCAATCATAAACCATAAACAAAACAACATACATCAAATCATCATACATCAGAACATTATATTCATACCAAATACCATCACATAATCCATGATAACCATATCAATAACCATGAACATCAAATCATACATAAACATTATATCATACCCATGAACAAAAATAAAACATCATTACCATATTCTAAACATCATATGCCTAAGATACTGATTACACATCTCATAAGCATAAATAATCCAAACATCAAAACCACAAACCATAACATGAAATAGAATACAAATCCATATCCATAATCATAAAACTCATCATGAAGCATAAATCACATCACATATATATCATCATCATCATCATATACATCCAAGTCATCAAAATAATACATTAAAAAATCTATATCATCTCTCTCTCTCATGTACATATCGTACCATCGACACATTTGCCATTATAAAAAATCAAAAACATATGCATCTATCATATCATATATCATGCCCTTGGGGCACCACTACCACTAGCCCCTCTTGCTCCTCCACCTGCATTGCCACTAGGTGTTGATCCCCTTGAAGTACCTACCTAATCCTTGATGATTAGGTTTAACCATTGATGGTCATTGTGTGTGACCACTAGTGGTGAAATCCTTAACCCTACCTACCTTAAAACCATACCAAAATAACAAAAACAACAAACTAACCTATGTAAATTGATCCCAAAACCCACCCCCAACTTAAAACCTTAATCAATTTTAAATTTCATCTAATGCATTTTTCAATTTCACCTAAAACCTAAACTAGAGAAAAACCTCAAAATCACTATCAAAATAACCATAACCTATCCAAATTTAACCTATCAACTAACCAAAATTAACTATCTACCAAATCAAAAAATCACCTACCTCATTCCTCAATCATTATCATGGTAAGAGCCCACATCATGTTGCTCATCCATGTCCTCATTCACCCTCCATATCTATTCCTAACTAGATCACCTCAAAAATGCTCAACCAATCAACACTCGATACCTAAACCAACCAATCATTAAATTTCTTCAATAAAATGCCAAAGTACCTAATTGCTGAAATGCACAAAAACATGGAGGTCAAATTATTGAAAGTAAAAATGAATTTCATTTTCACTTTTTCTATTCTAGCTTTTTAGGTTTTCCCCTTAACCATCGATGGTTAGGGTGACCATTAATGGTCAACCTTAGGACCCATAACTATCGATGGTTAGGAGAGTCTACATTTTCATGACATTTTTAGGCACCTATACCTTAGTGTCCAATTTTGTGAAGATCACATAATCTCCCCTAAACCAACATTTGGACTTTTAGATATTACCCTTCTCCACCCAACCCTTTGACCACATCCACCTTGATGTTGGCCATTTTTGACTTGAACTATTTTCATATTTCATGACAACCTTATGTGGTCTTTTTGACCACATCAACTATTTTTTCCATGTTGACCATTTGAATTTTCACCACCTAGTGCACTACTAGACAATTTGTGTTTTTCAAGGGAACACTTCCTACCTTAGATATATTTAAAAACATTGACCCTATCTAGGAGGCTTATAGAGTAACCTGATCAATCATGACCAATGAGGTGGACTAGTTACCCTATCACTTGTACTTCTACAATGAACTTTATTTTTACCAACATTGGTAATCTCATTATTTACATGATCTTAACTATCACACTCAGTTTCATTTTGTGTGTATATTTTTGCTTCAAATGCCTAACCCCTTCTTTGTCACCAATGTTACGACTCACCATATACCACTTATCAAACCCCAACTCGATTTTGATTTCACCTCATCAACTCTTAGTTTGAGGGGGAACACCTCCTCCCATACTCAAGACAAATAAACCATCAACCAAGCATCCATTTGTATTTTACAACTTGTTAATTCAAAGCTACATGAAAAAGGGGAAAAATGTAGACACTAGAAAACCATACTAGATGTCAAAATTTCTTGAGACCCTTCTTGACACTATAAAACCCTAAGTCTAGTTGACCACCTAGTTAACTAAATTCACCAACCTACTAACTTAACCTCTAACCTTTAAAACCAAACCTTTTCTACCCCTTTTCTTGACCCATTTCATTTGAACACTCGACTATTGATGATCAACTTAACCATCAATGGTTAGCCTGACTATCCATGATCAATTCCTCACCTTCTTAACACATCACCAGCTATGTGTGAGATAATGAGGCATAATTTAATATGTTCACCTTATGCGGTGATACAAAAACTTCCAAGCATCATGATCATCAACCTCACCCTCTAGGGAACCTTCTATCCTCCATCTCTCTTTACCTATAAAAGGAGGGGAGTAGGAGGTGAAAAGGATCCATGTTCAAGATATCAAATCTTCTTTCATATAATTATTCAAACTCTCTAGCATCTAATCTTCCTTCAACAACTCAAAAATATAAAAAGACACTTGAACCTATCCTAAATTTGTTTTTGAGGCCAAATTACTATTACTTTGGTGAAATTACTCCAACCTTCAACCATTAGCCATCTAGAAAGCAATAGGTATAATCTACTTTTTATATATTTAATTAGATTTATAACCCCCACTAACTTGATCAGACCTATCTACACCTTATTTCATATATTTCAAATCCTTAATAGAACCATTATTAGACCATTCACCCACTCTACAACTCTTTTTTGAGTACGTTCAGAAACCCATAGGCAATTGCTGATGTTTAGTATAATCATCGATCATCACCCCAAACCGTTGATGGTTACCCAACCGTCGATGGTCACCCAACCGTCGATGGTCAGCTTAACCATTGATGGTTCACCTAACCATTGAAAATCACTATGGAAAAAATAAAAAGTTATTTTCATCCCCTTAACCCCAACCAAACCTAAATTTTTGTGTTCCTACCTATTCATAGACCCTTTTCTAATTTTTTGAACCTAACTTCACCTCCTTTAACATGACTATTGACATTTTTTTCTATATTTAATAATTTTATTTAACAATCATTTTAATTTATTCTTGTATTTCATTTCATTTAATTTATGCAAGTAACTTACTTTTATCATTTTCAACTTGATTGTTATTAAGAGTGGATTGATAACCTCCTAGAAAGCTTATGCTTCTTATATTTAGCTCATGCTAGGCAGTCCACCCAACTATATTGATAATAACCCCTTTTTAGTGTTTTTTATCTATAGGTTAATCCTTTCATGTCAAAGAGGAGTTCACTATCTTTATCTGGATTACGTGTGCATCACCAACTAGGTATTTCTACCACACCCTTATTAACTAGTTTCTTACCTTCTTCCAAAATTAAAAAATGAGCATAAATTAAGAAAAATAATTAGATTTAAACATTTTGTTTTCCTAAATGAGCACAATAGAATGGTTGACCCTTTTTATAGTATTACATAAATTCCTTTATTTATTAGGTTTATTAAAGTCCTTGACATTTTGTGAGAGCATTTTCATTTCTTATCCCATTAAACCTTAAGAGTTTGCTAAGATCTATTAGCAATATCTTTTACAATTTTGATGTTACTAATTAAATGTTTTGGGGATCTACTAATTGGTTTAAGGGTAACACCAAGATTATTTTTCTTCCTACTTATTTTAGATTTAGGACTAGTATCAAACCCTACATCTTGAAGGGGTCATGGGAGGTAAAAAAGGGTTTACAACATTGCCATATCTATTTGTCTATCAAAGGGGAAAGTGGGAGAGAGGGGAAGGGGGGATCCCTAGGGGGAGGGGGGAGCTTCCCAAATTAGCAAAGAGGGGGCTCTTTCAAGTGAGGGCTTGAGCAGACTCCAAGAGAGATGGGGACATGAAGAGGAGGTGAAGGGGTGGGAACTGAGGGGAAGGGTAAGTTTCTTAGGGAAGAAAAATATGGGGGAGAGAATCCAAGAGGGGAAAATAGGGGATGAAGAAGGTCAAAGCTATGGGGAGAAAGGGGGATGAGGTTGACAAGGGAGATGAAGGATTAAAGAAGGGGAAGCATGTGAAGGAAAGGAAAATAGTTGAAGGGAAGGAAGAGGGGAGAGGGAGGTAGAAAGAGGCTAGTGTGAGGAGATGGAGCTCAAATAAGTGGGGAGGGTAGAGGGAGATGGGTAGGACAAGGCCAAGGGAAGGGGCAGGGGCAAGGGGAATACCCAAAACACCTAAAGCACCCAAAGTCTCATATTTAGGAAATGAAAAAAGAGGGGTGAAAGGGTTAGAGCATTACATACCTTTGATACTTATAGAATAATGAAAAGGCATGGGAGAACATGAATAAGTGCATAAAAATAGGTTTGATCATGTTAGATTCCCACTTAAGCACATCAAACTTTGAACAAGAATTCATTTTGAGACGAACAGAGGATGCTTTGGGATTGGCAGTAGGAGGAGTCTTTGGGGTCACTCAAGGGAATCTAAATCTAATTAATCACTCAAATCAAGAATATTTCTTTGAAGCATCAACTATGTCTTTGTGTAGGGAGGATTCCTTTAAAGTATGTCCTTTTTTTGGAAAATCATGAAACATGTGGCTAAAAACATTGCATCTAGGACAAATGATAGCATTGTTTTCATAAACAATATTTTGAGTCTAACCACCATACATGGATTTAATATTAATTTTATGGAGAAGGGGCTTTTTGGTTGGTAGAAAGATGTAGACATGGGTAGAAACCATTCTCTGACATGATACAGTAACTGAATCAATTTTAATGAGTTCACCCAAGGCTCTAACAATCCCATTGATGACTTCTAGGTGCCAATATTCCTGTGGGAGCTCAGGTAGGAAGACCCATATAGGAACATAATACATGGTGGTATTGTTTAATCTTGATCCATCCTTCCATCTTATAATAGAAACATTTTCCTTCCCCATGAACCAGGGACCTTCTGAAATAGCCTTTATGGAATCTTCTATAAGGGAAAAATTGATGAGTAAGAAACCTCTAGCCAATGCAACAACTTATAAGTGACCCTTTAGTTTCCATATTTATTTTGCCCATTTTTTTAAAGCATCTATGTTCAACCAAAAACCATTAACCCTTATGATAATATATTTTTTGATCTCCACATTGGCCTGCTCCATGATGAGGTATAATACAGGGATAAAAGTTTTGTTGTCCACAATTGGGAAGATCTAGCTTCCCAATGAGACCTATCCCACTTGATCTAAGCCATTGGCCATGTTATCCCATGAGATTTTTGAGCCACTAGGGTCCAATAAATCTAGAGATGGAGATGAGTTGTCTAAAAATGTTTGAGGTTATATCTAACACTTTTGGGATATTGTCTAGTAGGCCCAAAGACTGGATCATCTCATGGGAGAAGTCACATGATTTTGCATTATCATTGACCACAGGAATTGTACTATCAAAACCATCTTGAGACCAAGCACTTGGAAATTGACCATTCTTTGATTCCTACCTAAAAATAAATTTAAACTATTGAAGGTATTTTGCAACATTCATTTTATGACTATATTTATAGTTTTATGTTCCATTCATGTTATTATTTATGCATAATAAAATTTTATTTTTCTTTTCTATTAGGTATGTCCCTTGTTTCTTTTATGTGATTATGAAATATTCATGTCTATTGAGTGAACAACCCTTGGCCCTTGTGTGTGAGTGGCATATCCCTATCCATTGAATGAATTGTCTTTTTCCTTATTATGTATGGTCCTTGGTTTTTTTTTGAGTGTGCAAAATTTAATGTACCTTAAGTTTTGGCTCTTGGCCCATTTAGTGACATTTCACTTTTTTGTGTATGCTTGTTGATCTTATCAAGTATAATTAGTGCCATGATCATTATTATGCACTAACCATTGCATAGGATTCTTCTATTACAATCACTACTATGAGCTTCATAGATACATTTATCTAGATTGCCAATTTATTCCTTGCCTCTTATGATACATAATATGACATATCTTACTATGATAACATACCCTTTCATAAATTCTATGATATTTAATGATTATATCTTGATACACATGATATAATTAAATTTTATTTTGAGATGATTTAATTTTAGGATACATTCTTCACCTCAAAAGTGGGTCATTTCAATGGTATTTTCATGCATAAGATAATCATGTATGAGCATAAATCATTTTTGGGTGCAAAATATTATTTCATAGAATTCATAATGGTTCAAAAATTTGTTACTGGTACAGTTATGTGGGTATGTTTCATGCATATGAATTCACATCACAAGAACAAATTATAGATTCATAAATTTTGGTTTCATATTCATGGGCATATGTTCATGTCACCAAATATTTCACCATAAAAGAGTTTATTCAAGACTCTTCTATATTTGGGAAACATTGAGCATTTCTAGGTATGTGGGTGTACCTATATTAGAAATGAGACTATAAATTAAGGGCTTGTTCCCTGAATATATCATGCACTAGTTATTACTTCAACTACTACTTAATTATGGGGAAAAGAGTTATAGAATGCAGAAATTAAACCTAATATAAAGGAGGTGATGCACCAAAAAAAAAATTGCATGACCATCATATTTCTACCACATATGAAATAAATCATACAGACTAGTATCTAAGCTTTAATGAGTTCTAACATGAGTATTTCAATATAGAAGTGAGATGTGAGGAACAATACAAGGAAAATGAACTAGAGGGCATATTTCACACTCCAAAGACAATTGTAAACTTGAAAAAGCTTTAAATGCTATAATTCACTCTATATGACCTATTAGACTAGGAAATATTACTCAAACATGAAAGGATAATGGAAGGAAGGATAGTGAATTATCACTTCTCATCACCATACATCACTTGAAGACTTAGACAATTATTCAAAACTCATAAACAAACTTGTATTAATGCTAAAAGGAAAAATATAACATCAATATAAAAGGGATTTTCCATACATGGTGTGGTACCCTTTTAAAATAGCTCGAGAGCTATATTTATATAAGAAAATAATTAAGAGAAAGGGGGCCTTAGAGATAACAAGTGGAATCAATCAATTTGAATGTTTGAACCATAGTTACAACTAATTCTACAAATTATGCTCCTTTAGACTTTTTGATTGATCCCCATCACTTCATGTGGTTACACATTTACATTATTCCTTATTTGATCTTCCTTGACAGTTGAAATGGTGGGATCAAGGTTCTCCAATCTAGGCTCTAGAGTTAATGCAATTAGAATAATCAGATCAATCTATTAGGGCTTTATCCTAGTGCTAACTTCTCCTTGTTGGTTCATCGCTAAATGAAATAGTGAGGAAAAGGGTGCCTTTCATATAGTTGGTCCTAAAGATGAAACCATTTAAGTTTGTGTGTCTACCTTAATGGAATATTTTGAAACACTATCTCTAGTCCAAACTAAACCATGCTTGAACTCGGTTCCATACCTTTTATTTACCTTACCCCATCAAAAATTGCTTTGTTGACCTTTATCTAAGTCACTTGGGTTTGCCTTCATCTTATTGGCCATCAAAAATTGGCTCAAATAATTAATATTTTGAATCATCTCACTTTGTTGATCTACATAATGTAAATGATTGTAATCCATAGATCATCTACTAGGACCTATAAACTTGTGCCATTTGTCATCTATGCATTCATACTCAAGGTTTGCTAACCTATTTGACCCTCACTTGATATTTATTATAATTTGCATGATTAAATGCACATCATTAATTGACCTAAGTACATTAAACTATTAGTCACCACTCACCATTAGATCTCTTGTATGATTGATAATTGATCATTGATCTTACCTTTTGAATTCCAATGACTATTTCATGATCTAAAACTTTGACATCTGCATGACCATCGCTAGGATATTTGAACTTAAATGATCATTTACTAGGGCTTGAATTTGACATCCACACAACCATCATTTGACATCTGTGTGGATGTATTTGACATCCTATAGATCATCAAATTTAAACTCCAATGGATGATTACTGAGCTTTATTTTGACACTTTCACCAACATCACTCTATTGGATCATAAATTTACCATGTTATTTATTTTATAAATTTTGTTGGACATTTTTTGATTTGAGTCTCAACCACTTTCCATAAAATAATTTATCTGCAACTTTTTTGCATCAGACAAAATGTCTGGGGAAATTGTCAAGGGATAATTACCTAAAAGAATAAATTTTGCCTAATGCCTTTATTTTACTAATTTTTTGTATAAAAAATGTTTGATAGAATTCATGTCTTTTGGATCTCTATCTCAGAAAAAATGTTTGAAATAAGTCATACTTAGTCCTTTGCCTTAGAACAAATTCTCCTAAAGAATTCATGCCTTTGGGAAAATTGTCCTGGACAATTTTCTTGAACTAATGTGTGCCCTTGTACAATTTTCAACTGAACCTTGTCTTTGGGCTTTGTGTATTGGATAGAATGTTTGAAATAAATAGTCTTTAAGGAAATTATAATGAGACAATTTTATTGAAATAATTCATACTTAGTTTCTTCCATAGAAATTTTGATTCAAATGGAACTTGTGACCCTTCAAAACTTCTATCTAAGACAATTTGCTAGAGAATGACCCTTTGAAAAGATTATTCAGATAATTTTCCTAAAATAAAATGACATTTTGAGCTTTTTATTTAGGGAAATTTCCCAATAAAAAAACCCTTCAATATTTTAGTATAGGACATTTTTTTAAAGCAATGACCCTTCATAATTTTTGTGTCCTGGTCACTTTCCCAAAAGAAATAGACTTTGGGATTTTTGCATTGGCCCCTTTCTTGAAAGAAATTATCTTTCAATAAAATTATAGAGGGCACCTTCTTGATGAAAATACCCTTTAGTATTTTTATTTTCAACCAATTTACATGGGCCTTATGTTTTAGATAATTTTTTTGAAATAAAACTACCTTCAAAACTTTTGTTAAACATTTTTCTCAAAAGAATAATTCCTTTGCAAAAATTTATGGACAATTTTCATAAAATAAATCTAACACTTAGCTTTTTGATGCAAATAATTCTCTCTAAATAATTAGGTCTTTAGAAAACTATTGAAAAAACTCTACCTGAAATAAATAAGTCTGTGGGATCCTTGCCTTGGATAATTTTCCTGAAAGAGTCTCCAACACTTCGATAAAATTTTAAATATCTCTCAAATATAACCTTAGGCTTTTTTGGACCTTCTCGTGCAACTTATCAATACCATGAAAATATTCCACTTATATATGATCAAAAAATAATGCTTAAGACACAAAAATACATAAGGAATAAGTTAGACCATGACCAAAACTTAGAATGTCATATGAAATGAAATAAAATGAGCTACAACATACCCTATAGAATTATAAAATCCCTCTATACAAGATTATAACTATAGGGGGTTGATCTATTTTTTCCTATGGGGAAAAATGGTCAACATCATTGGTGATTTCCCAAGAGTGGCATGCTTACTATGCCATGACCAGTTCCCTAATCTTGTCTATTAGGCTATGGAGTCACAAGCATATAGGCTAGACATAAAAACTACCTTTATACCACACCAAACAATAAAATATAATAGGAATAAAACATAAAACAAAGCACAAATGTGCTTCAAAATCACTTATTGGGACATAATAAATTAAGAAAAGAAACACACACCTAACCTAATATTTACAAGGTAGACCTTCAACTCTCAATAGTAGGGTTTTAAATGTATCCCACTCATAGGGATAGGTAGTTCTTCTCCATTCATCCTTGCCAATTGAATGGAGTTTCTTTGATTTCACTTGGTGAATACATACGGTCCACTCCATAGGGCATCAAATTTGGTATGCATCCCTATTTTTACTCTAACTTCATCCCATTTCAAAACTATGTCACCTTCTTGAAATAATATTTGATTTTTATTCTTGTCAAAAGACCTCTTCATCAGTACATAGTGATGCTGGCTTGATGAACATTACCTCTAGTCTCATTCAACTCCATTAATTCTTATATTCTCACTTCCATCGGAGTGTTCTCAATCAACTCTAATTGATGTGTTAACTCTAAGGTAGATATCTCTTAAGAGATAGATAACCTACATTCCCTTCCATATACAAGCACAAAATAAAAATTCCATCTTGATCTTTTGGGAGTTATCCTACCAACCCATAAGGTTATCTTTAATTTGGTGTGCTGATATTTTTGGTTATGCTCCAAGGTTCTCTTAATGATTTTGATTACGTTCTTTTTTATAGATTTAGCCAACCCATTACCTTGAGGGTAATATTTGGATGAAGTGATCAATAATATGCCATTGCTATTTACCTAATCAACTATCCTATCACCCAAAAAAGCAAGATCATTATCTAAAATAATAGTAGGAGTGCCAAACCTTGTTAATATATTCTCATATAACTCCAAGATATCACTCTTATTAACCTATTTTAATGTTACTACCTCAACCCATCTTGTAAAATAGTCAATTACTATGAGTATCCATTTATGACCAACACTTGATGAGGGATTTATCATGCTAATAAAATCAAGACCCCAATGAGTGAAAGGTTGGTCCACTTAGATAGGATTCAAAGGAATATATACAAGCTTTTGAAAATAAAGCACATTGTATACACATTCTCACCCAATCATGGCAATCCTTGAAGAGGCTAGGCCAATAATAGCCAGCCCTCATGATCTTGGTAGTTATGGTCTTGGAGAGAAAATACCTCCTACTATCCCATCATGGAAATTCTCAAGAAATACTCCAAACTGATCATTATCAATGCATCTCTATAACACACCATTGATGTCCCTCCTAAATAGTACACCATCCATAAGACAAAAGGGAATATATTGTAATATAAAATATCTCCTTTGTGATCTATTCATATTATCAAGATACTTAGCATTTTGGAGAAATCTAATCATATCATGTGTCTAATTTTGTGGAGTCAATGAACTAGCTAGTTAGGGGAACTCATGATTGACTGGAGCTTCTTATTTTGACTCCTGAAGATCTAAATCTATATGTTTACAAAGGTCTTTACCCCTCACCATTTTTGTCACTTTTATATGAACATCATACTCCATTACCTTAGTGATCCACCTTACCCTCTTTTTGCTAAGATATTTACTCAAAATAAATTCCTTGGTGATGGGATGAGAGACCATAACATGAATATTTTTATTTGACACCATATGTCTAAACTTGTTTAGTCCTCTTGCAATAATAAGGACCTATTTATCCACAAAGGTGTATTTGACTTCATAATATTCTAAACCTTGATTGAAGAATGTAATTGGTTGCTCCACACCCTCATCATTAGTTTGCATCAACATGACTGAGACAGTATCAAAGTTATCAAATGAATACAACATGAATTCTTTAGTAAAATTAGGATTCACAAGGGTAGGAGCTTCTAAAATTGCTTTCTTTATGGCTTCAAAACTGCTCTTACCCTTTTTGGTCTAAGAAAATACTTGGTTCTTCCTAAGCATAATTGTGATAGGTTTTAATAAGGATGAAAAAATAGGTATGAACCTTCTTACAAAATTTATCTTTCCTAAGAAACTTTTAATACATTTATTATGTAAGGGAAATGATAAGCCTAGAATATCCTTTATTCTCTAAGAATCAATAGTCAAACCATTTGTGGAAATAATGTGTCCTAAGATCTTACTTTCATGAATAAAAAAGATCCACTTCTCTAGGTTAAGAGATACTCCATACTACCTACATATTTCAAACACTTGTCTTAAGTGTTCCATGTGTTCATTAGCATCTTTATAAAATATTTTTATATCATCTAGATAAACCAATAATATCTCATTGATCAAACTTTTGAAGGCCATGTCTATTGATCTTTAAAAAGTGACACTAATATTGGACATACAAAAGGGCATCTTCCGATAGGTAAATGTCCCCCATTTGGTAGTGAAGGTTGTCTTGAACTGATCATTTTCATCAACTAAAATTTGATTGTAGCATGAATATCCATCTAGAAGGGAGAAATTTTGAGAACCTGAAAGCATCTATAAAATTTTCTCCATTGAGGGTAGAGGATAGTGATCTTTGAGTGACACTCTATTAAGATCTCTAAAGTCTACACAAAGCCTTATATCCCCATTATTATTTATAATAAGCAAAAGGTTAGTTATCCATAATAAATTATTTATTAGAAATATTATCTCAGATTCAAGGAGTTTAGTAAGCTTTATCCTCGTGAGTTTTTCAACCTTGGGGTTTATGGGTTTTTATTTCTATCTAATAGGTTTTACTCTAAATTTCAACTTTATGGTATGGTGTGATAGGATAGGATAAAATCCTTTTAGGTCCTTATATTCCCTATAAAATATATCATGAAACTCTCTACATAGCTCAATGAATGCTTTCTTTTATAATGTAGAACATACCTTGCCTAGTTTGAGGAGTTTGTCCTTGAAGATCAAGACCCTTTCATAATTCTCCTCTTTTGTAGACACACTCAATTTATCCTTCCTATTATGATAATTTTTATTTAAAATAATTTATAAGGTCTCCAAAAATTTAGGTATCTTATTGGTCCTTAATTTCACAATCTTCTCACCTAATTATTCTTGGAGCCTCCTTTGATTTCTTAAAGAAAAATCAGCCTCATTTTATAATAAGCATACAATGTGTTTGTCACTATCAAACACTTTCCAAAACACTTAATTATTAGGTATATAATTTACAATAATTATCTTAATAATATACTACTTTACTTCCTCTTTTATGGTATTTGAAATGTTAAATTGAGCTCTTATGGTAGCTAGCCTATCAGCATGACTATTCTGCTCCCTTGGGATTGAGCAAATATTGAATGCATTGAAGTCTTCAATAAAATACCATACCCTATGACTATATTAATTAATCAAAGGGTAATTGGTATCAATCAAATTCCTCACCTAGTGCACAACTAATTCACTATCTCCATACACTTATAAGTTCTTGATTCCCTTTTTCCTTACCCATTGAAGGCCATGGATAAAACCTTCATATTTGGCCACATTACAAGTGTAACCAAAATTAAATATATATGAAGTATAATGATATTATTTGGATGGAGATACAAACATAACAAAATCACCTACACCAAATTTACTTCTTGACATAAAAATCATCATCCATAGTTCATCATCTTCACCCTCTTCCTTGGTAAGTAGAGGTGTCAGTATTCCTTATTCATGTATACAATATACCCCTAGATAAGTTTCCTCCATAAGAGAATAAGTATCTTGATAATAATTATTAGTACCATATTCATCAATAAAAAAATATACAATTTCTTCAAGCTTGGAAGTAGCTCCATCATCTAGAATAGAGTCCTTTTCTTTATGAACAACACAATTTAAATTAGAACTTATCTCAATGTAAGGTTTAATGTGAAATTTTGCAAGAGGTTGTGTCCTAATTATCACCTTGGAATTTTGTATTTTTCTAAAATCCAATAAATTCTATTTATATGAGATATATCCACCTATCTTGGCTATGAATTCCCTTGATAGGCAGATTACAAAGTGGGTTGGGAGATCAACGACAACTATGTCTTGCAAAATAGGAAAACAAGGACAATCATGTAAAAAAACTGTAAATCCTTTTATTAACCCTAACATATTGGTAGGTGTACCATATAATATAAGGACCCCTATACTATATGGCTCATATTTTAGGCCCAACTTGTTAGCTACAATTTTGGCCATGACAGAAGTAGAAGATCCACTATCAACTATGCAATTGTGTACCAATTTATCACCTATAATGAGGGTGAGGTAAAATGATGGAGGTTTCTAAACCATAATGGATGGTTCAACAATGGTAATAGGATAATTTTCAAGAGAAACATCACCATGACATTAATCTGAGGTTGACACACTAGTAGGGATAACAGATAACTACTTTAATAGGAGCTCCTTTTACCAGACATATGAAGGACATCCCAAAGAGAAATGGATGTTTTAGTGTTCTTCAAGGAATATTAGATGTTTAAATAAACAATACCTAATTTATCTTTGGATTTTTAGGAAGATAATCACTTGGAACTTGAGGGATAAGAGTAGACTTTACCATATTTTGACTTGTTGGAGGTGTAGAATCCTTTGGAACTACCATAAAAGCCTTTGGATATGTCATACTTATAGATGTGTCTTAATTCCTTATAAGAGGATTGGATGAGCATGTGGGAATGATATTTACACCTCTTAGATCCTTCCTCTTATCCCTTGTATTATTTATAATAGAGGCTCCTTGATTTAGCATAAAAGTGTCTTCAACTAGAAAATTGGTGTAGATCTCTCCTTGAGGTTGCCAACCCTCATTAACTTGCATCATTTACTCATCCTAATTTGATAGGAGGGGAGTAAATACTCCTTGAGACACTAAATCTTGTTCTCCATTCTGATTGGAATCCATGAATTGGTCTTGTTTCTAATCTTCTCCCTGCACTAAATTACTATGAATTAGTACCATCTCCTTTGCATTAGTGGTGTTGGTGCCCAAAATTGCACTAGAGAAATTTGGGTCTTTGTATGGTAAATGCCCTATTCCAAAGATAAGTGAGATTTAATATCTTAGTTTCCTATATTCCTCATTAGGAGGAAAGGTCCGGGTGTGTAATTTAAGCAATCGTGTCTGTTATCTTGGTTAGATGAGTCTAGAGGGACATCTATAAAAGATGGAAAGTACCTAAGGAAGGCTCAGGAAAGATTAAAAAAATGAGCACATGTGGAACAAGGATTCTATGGCATGAGATTCTATAGTAAACAAATTAGGGTGTAACCAAGTCTTTTTTCAAATCTTGGATCCTTCATGCTTGAAATAAGAAGTATGTCAGTGTCTCAAATAAAAATAGCATGCTGCACTTATGTGTTTTGTTGATAAAGGTGAGGAGTAGTCTAATGAACTAAATGAAAAATATGTATTTGACTTAAGGTACCCTACCCCAAGAGTGATATTTGGGAGATGGGAGTATTTTTCACTCCTCCCCTTTTTAAAAAAAGTTGGTATAAGTGGAAAAATTGGCCATGATCATAGTTTCTTTTGATTTGGACACTTGGTAGAATATCGGGCCCTTGAATGTTTCAAACCTCTTTGAAAATTGACCCACTTACATTTTTTTGGACATGGTGATAAAAATCCCTAATAATAAAAAATATTCATGTCATGTGGAGGTGCTCAAGTGCTTATTAACTTTGGGACTTTTTTGGAAATTGCCTCACTCAATTTTATGGACATTTTCCAAAAGGTCCCCAAAGGCCTGAATGCTCAAGTTTTTTCAAAAGAAGGATCATTGCAAGTTATGTCCTTGGTATCATCGAGGACTAGGTAATTTTTGTCCCACAACACTAGAATGTCATAATAGGTATAAAAGGTGAGAAAATCCTTGAAGACCCGCATATGAGTTTTTCTTTTTTAAATCTATGATTCACTTATATTTCACCACGTATTGTGAAAGAGAAGTTACTTAGCATGAAATGGAAGGCCTTTAATTTTACCTCTATGTTTCAAAAGAGGCTCAAGAAATTAATGGGGGTAGGTACTAGTTTTCCACCTTATCTTGGAACATTAATGGTAACCCTAATTTGAAAATGCAAGGCATCATAATTAAGTGTTATTCTTCATTTAAACTTACCTTTTGCATTCAAAGCTAAATATTTGTGCTTCTAATACACTCAGTGTGCCAAAGCAAAGAATGTTATGAATATATTGAATCAAAGTGAAAGTTTTAAAGGATTTCTAATTCCATGTATGTGCAGCCTCCACTAATACCAATGGTTTCTACTTCAATAACATCTAAGGGAAGTATCATATCAATATTGGATTCAATCAAGGACATTGATGTTATGAATTTAGATATTTGGGTACTATTAAATGTTTTAAAAGAACTCAACCCCCTAAAATTAGTTACCAATTTTGGCATGAGCTACATCACACCAACATCATCATTTCCCTTAGTTGAAACATACCCAAAGCTTGTCATAACATGTGCTCAAGCATATCAACTAGATACTAGAACCATCACCAATGGTATTCATTCATTAGTATGTTTCTTTACTATAGAGGCCCTTATCACCATCCCTGAAATTCCCCCTCAACTAGAAAGCATCACACTCAGTATCAAGGAATGTCAAAAATACGCTGAAAAGGATGAAAAATCCATCTGAGAGGTAGTAAACTTGTGTTGGCTAACCAAGAAAAGAACTAAAGTCTCAAGAATGTCAAAGAACTTGAAGTTGGAAAAATTTAATCAGTTGCCTCAATATATTATAGCCATGGCCACCATAATTTATGGGCTACCCATTGCTGAGAAGTTTGAGACGTGGATTTTTTTAATCATGCTCTATGTGTTGGAAGTGAAAAAGAGGACTGACTAGACCACCATCCTCAATGAAAATTTACACACATAGATGACGTACCTCTAAGTAACCATCACCTCTAAGGATAAATTTTAGGGTATATTTTATATGTCTTCCTACCTGATGTATAGTTTGGTACATAATAGGGTTTTCTAAATACTTACTAGGAACCCCATGGGGATGAGAATTTATGAGATATATCCTAAGGTAAACATGGAAGGGTCTAGGAGAAATTTTTTCAAGGTACATAATTGCTTCTTTAAACCCATGATGAGTGTGTTTTACCCCCTAAGGAGCTTTAATAAAATGTATACAATATCCAAATAGGTAATTGAGAAGATTGGTGCCACCCATATTCAATTCAAAACATTCGCGTACATCAGGGTGAATGGGTATTCTAGATGCCCACTCAAATTGCCTAGATACCTAGATGATAGATTGGAAATAATGGAGCTATATAGGTAGATGATACCACCACATAAAATGATTATATCAAAAAAGATAAACAATCCTTTCAAGTTTCCTATAGTGATTGGTTTCTATTCATGCCCTTATATGGCCAAGGCAAATGGGTTAGAACTAGAAATGAGTTTGTATGCACTTGGTAAGATGCCCCCTCAACCTAATTATGACATCAAGAAGTTGATAAATATGGTGACAAACATGGTATGGCATCATTCCCACTATGAATACCTATGGTCTGATTGCACCACTGAAGAAGATGTTAAGAAGTGGGAGTACATGAGGTTAATAGTGCAAGAGGTCATATCATATGACATCATTCCTCTCCCTAAATACATGGTTGATGATAAGATGACTTTATAATACACATAAAACAAAAGCAATATTGAATCCTATCCCATCACTCTACCAAATTTCACTAAGGAATAAAATGATTCCATCCATAAGTGAGTGACATGGATAATGAGGAGAACCTTCAAGTGGTTGAAGTAGCATGGGGTCAACCTTAGGTCATACAACACCCATACCCTCCAAGAGTTGAGGAAGGTGAAATAATTGAATGCATTCCTCCCTACACATATCGGTGACCCTCTAACCCTATCATCATATACAACAAGAAGAGGGAAAAGAAATCTAGGAGACTCAAACTTCACCAAGCCAATAGACATCAAAAAAATGACTACAACCCAATCCAATGTTGGGATGTCTTTCTTGAAGATAACAATCCTAGCCAAAACTTGGGATAAAATTCTCATAGGGTAGGTCACACTAGCTAGAATCATCCCTATTTCAATTTTAGGGAGGGAAGCTCCATGGGTGCTAGTGATCTCAGTAGTTTCTCCCATGGCTAATCAAGCACTAGTCCCAACTGTCCTACATCTACAACAAGATATAGTTGAGCCTCCTTCAAATATATATTCAAGGAAGAGAGGAGGTGATGAACAAGAGGAGCTACCAAAATAAATAATATCTAAGAAGACCCTCTAACCTATAGGCAAATATTTGATCAAGAAAAGGATAGTTCTCTTGAAATACCTAATCACTAAGGAGTGACCCCAGAGAAAAAACAAGATCAAGATTCATACACATAGAGGGTTAGGGATATGAGTGAGGGGGAGGACTCAGATGAAGAAGGGTTGATAGCTGATGTAATGAAAAAATAGCACACCTTCACTCCCCCTAAAGTGAAAATTGGGTATAGGACCCATAGGGAGAAATGTCACTCCCCATAAAAAATCCCAATGGAAGGAACATTTGTAGAAGGAGAACCTAAAATAGAAGAAGTTAAAGGTGATGAAGAAGGGAATAAGACTTTAGATGATCCTCTATAATTTTATGATGTTGTGAAGGTTGGTGTTGAGGTGGCCACCCAAGTAGAAGCCCCTATTGAAAAGTAATCCCACTTCCCAAAGATAGAGGCATTTATCTAGAATGTTATTTCTTAATCACCTGGGTAGGACAAAGTCAATGAATTCAAGGACACCTTAAAACAATATGACGGGGATTAGGGTGAACTCTGGGATGACATTAAATCCCCCACTATTAGTATAAAGGTGGGTGAACAAGAGAAAGATAAAATAGGAGATGAGGGTTCAAGCCTATAAATAGGCACCCCTACAAATTTAGTGTTCAATAAAGGTGCCGAGGAGAGTGCCCCCAAGGATGCTAATTTAATCAAAATCCCTTGAGGGATTCTTCCCACCATCAAGATGCATGACCTAGAGAAGAATAAAGGTGTTGAGGCCATGATTGGTGAAGAGTCACCTAAATATGATAAGGAAGTCACCATAGCCTCTACAGACCCAACATCCCAAGGTGTTATAGAAGGGGAATCCATTATTCTATCCTCCATCCAACACACAAAAAAGTGAGTTCCATTAACAAATTATGCATGGATTCTCACCAGCATGCATCTAATTTTAATGTTTTGGAGTAAGTTGAGTTAATCCCAAAGGAGGAAAAAGTAGATTAGGGAAGTGATGAAGACACATAGAAATTTTTTTTAAGCCCTACTCCTAAACTAGTGATGCTCCCAATATTTATTTCCCCATTGGCACCACTCATCACTATGATAAGGCCATCCTCAACATCTACAACTTTGGTGGGTTTTTAGATCAGGCCCCTTCTTTGGATTGTAGACCAAGTGAAGGAAAAGAAGGATATGATGAGAAAAGGGATATTGATATAGCCTATATTTTTAAAAAGAAAATTTCCAATCCCCAAAAGAAGGCTAGGATGCATTTTAGAATGACATTTACTGACATAATGAAAAGAAGTGTTGAAGTAGCCATTCCTCAACTAGATGCATTGAAGAAGGATACTCCCCTCGAAAACTTTTACATCTACAAATAAAATCTTGGGAAGCCATCAAGTAAGGAATTTAAGAATAATTCACAAGTCCTATCTAACATGGTGATGCATAGAATGGATAAAGATAAATCCACCATGGAGGAATTAAAGGCAAAAAATCAAGCTATGATCTAGTACTTGTCAAAGTTACTAAGTGAGCCTTAGGTAGTGACTCCAACCACCATCTAGGATCTTGAACTTTCCCATATCCCACTTAGAATAATGGACATCACTTGTGGTGAAGATTAGAAGATCAAAGGATGGGCAAAAAAATATTATCAATAGGACTTGATAGCTCGAGGCCAAGAAGTAATCCATATAGCTATGGGATGGATAGATGATGAGATCGATAAGTGAGGAGAGTGTATCTCCCTAACATCTATTTATGATGATAATATAAAAATTTGGGAGGCACTTAGGCCCAAAATATATGAAATATGTAATATGGGTAAGGATGTTTTAATCATAGAGAACATTATCCCTCCAGATAATATTAAGATGCCCAGAGAGTGCCAATTGGCCATAAAGCATAGGTTCACCATGCTCAAGGATGGTGCTTTTGATTTAAAAGGAAAAGAGAAGTCTCTCAATATTGTGAGAACAAAGATTAAAATCACTCTAATAATAATTTTGAATCTAGATGGTGTGGTGGACCTGATAAAGGAATTATCAGAGAAGGCTCTGGAAGATCTCATCGATGCACCTCATGAAGCTTTCAATGGAAAAAATTATAGGACCTAGTATCTCTCAAAAAATCATATGATAAATCTGAGGCATTGATATGAAATAAATAGGTATTTCTCTAGATAACCACCAATTGGTTAGATGAATACAACCTAAAATTCAAGTACCAGATGGTTCTGGATAGAATGATCCTAACCAATATGATCAAAAAGTTTGTTACACACAAAGACAAGTTAGCAAAGGAAATAATCATTGATGTGGATTATACATCATGATGAGATACCCCTCTTTTCTTTCCCAAAAGTGGAATTATCCCATGCCTCTTTATATCTTCTTGTCCTTTTCTCCTTTTTGTTTCTTTTTCTTTTTTAAGGAACTTTTATATTTTACGTGATAGTGGCATGCCCCTTTTTGAGTTTGTTTTGTTTAATGAAAGGATGTTTTTATTTATTTGCACAAGTGGACAAAGTTTTTTTTTCCATTTTAGGTTGTTTTACATGTACATAACTATAAATATTATTTTCTAGTGGGAAATCATATCCTTCATCATCACAAGAGCACACCTATAGGTCCAAGGAATTAAGTTCATTACAACCAACTTCAGGCCCATGAAGGAATCTTCCAGTTGGAGTATCTTTATATAATATGAAAATTATGGTTATGGAATTTATAATTAAATGGATTCTATCCCTTTACATATTTTGGCTAAAAAAAATGAGTGTAAAAGAGATAGCTCGGAGAGTCATCCCTATGTAGTGCCATAGTGCCAAATTGATTTCATTTATAAAATCATTGGTAAGCTTTGAGATCATATATGATGTTCCCTTATTACATAGTCATTTATATAAAGTGTCTTATGATATCTAATTTTAAATAAATGTGTTGTGATCGATATTTTTCTAGTAAATAAATAAAATATGTTCATGGTTTCATTATATCTTGTTGTTCAAATGTAGTGTTTCTTTTCACAAGCTAAATAGATTAGTTGCTTGGTGTATGTTTATTTTTGGTAGTCATTTGAAAGGTGAAACCAGAACATAAATTCCTTTTTGTTTTAAAGTTTAGAGAATGAAGCATTGATATCCCTTTTAAGGGTAGTCTTGGGCTCATGGATGTAATAGGAAAGAATTCTTGAAAGGTAACCTATAGTGTTTCTTGTAATCTTTCAAGGACCATATGTGCATAGTTTCTTCCTGGATATTTTAATAATTAAGCAAGAATTTGTTGAAAAAGGAGGTATCATGATTATGAGAACCCCTCCATATTTAGTTATTATCCCTCCACATCTTTTCATCAAAAATTTATTGTAAACATTATCCCACCATGTTCTACCTTATATATAGCATACAAGTAGCATACCATAAGTCCTACCTACCTAAATAATACACTATATAGTATTAAAATAAAGTGTATTCACTTTATATGCTTGGAATCCTAACACTATAGTCCTCACCCCTTGTAATTCAACAACAATCTCTACATCGAATATTGCAACAATTTTCCCATCTATCTTAAGTAGATTTTATATGACTTAAGCATTCATACATTTCATGTGAAAACCCTTCCAAGGTGGAGTGTGTGAGTCTGGTTAATATTTGTTCATATTTCCTCTTCCCTTATAAAAAATCCCCATGAAGGTTGAAGTTTTATAATCCTTTCACCAAAACTAGCTACCCCCACCCATAGGTCTTCTCACCTTGGTTTAGGTAGACCCAAAAGTACTAGGGAACTAACCATTCTCTTTGTCAAGCCTCTCTTAATCATTATCCTCTTTCATTTATTTCAAGGTAATGAGCCCTACCTAACTCTAATGACATATCTTCATGGATCATCACCTTCAACTTGCACTCCCCTTCTTGATCTTTCTTATAGGGCATGTGAGGCTAAGTGATAGCTGTGAGTTACTGGGAACCAATGGGCCTTTTTTGGTGCCATTTTTGGGAACTTATCACCCTTATTATAGGTTTGGTTGTCAAAAAATATTGAGTGTTTCACTCTCTTTTCTTCTAATTTGAATTTCTCATACTTATTATATTGTTACTCTCATAAAACTCTTCAAAACATTTGCCCTTGATAGTGGGAATCTATTTAATATCTTTGAAGGGTGTTATTAAGGTGTAATATCTAGCCTATCTTTGTAGTTGTGCCTAGTTTTTATTAGTCTATAAGTCTTATTTCTAGTGATGACTCTATTCTATCATAGGTTTAAAGCACCAGTGCCTACTATTTATACCTTCCTTTATTTGTGAACCCTCTCTTTATCTCTACAAACCTATAGGGTATTATATCTTATTTCTAAAGGAATCATTTAAGAGATCATGTCCATGAATTGAAAATCCCTTCTAAAAGACCCCAAGTTTGGGAACCTATTGTGATTCAAGGCTTAGGCTATTAAGTAAGAATTGATCAATTTGTTCCTCTTCAAACACACCCCTTATTCTCTAACATCCCATTAGTTGAAGGGTACTTGAGCTCTTCAGATAGTTTTGAGCTCCTTGTAAGTCAAGCTCCTTATCCCCAAAGAAGCATTCCCCCCTTTATATTTCTTTGAGTAGTGATCACTCTCAACTTCCCCTAGTTCTCCTTCATCATCTGATTCAAAAATGGGAGACCATGATTTAAAGAGGAGGATGTTCAATGTAGATAATGAAAATGATGGAGAGGAGGATCAAGACTTAAGTAAATGGTGTAGACCATTCATGATTCCAAGGTTTAGACCTATTAATTTCATTGGTATGCCCAATTTTTCCAATGAGGTCCCTATCAAGATTATGAGCATCCTACCTAAGTTCCAAGAAAATAATGCGATGTTTGGAGAGCATCATCTGAAATCCTTTTTAAATATTATGAGATTGACTTGGATGATGTGTGTGTAAATATCTTTGTCAACACACTTGAATAAGAAGCTCATGAGTGGTTCAAATCCCTCCCTGATGGATCTATAGATACCTAGCAAGCAATGATTGATGCATTCAAGATGTAGTTTGGTGAGAGTATAGATCTTTGATTCCTACTTGAAAATTTTGAGAACCTCAAAAATAACCCTAATGAATGTGTAAAGGATTTAAATTCAAGGCTTAATAAAGTGTTGAGGAGGTTGTTTGAGGATATCAGGCCTAGTGGTGTCACTTCCCTAATTAATTATTATGATTCATTTAACAAGAAAGTAGCCTATTATCTCATATATAAGCTCCCAAAAATCTAAGGATAGCTTTTAATTTGGCTATCCAAATAGAAAATAACATCAAAAATGAGGGTAAACCTTTGAATAAAAGGGCTGATGTCAAGCTGGTGAACCCTGAGATAATGCAAACCTCCCATAAAGGAGGGGACCTAAAAGAGATAGTGAAGACCTTAGTCATTACCATCAAGGAAATATCTTACAAGCTAGCTAGAGATGACAAGGGATTATCCTAGGGTAATTCCAATCATGATGATATGAGGGATCATAAGAGAGATGAGTGGAATTATCCCTAAGATTAGGGTCAAGTTAGGCCACCTTTCCAAAATAGAAATAATGACAAAGGAAAGGGACTGGAAAGGGATGATAAGAATCATACTTAGGGGGCTATAAGGGATGTGCTAGATCCTTTGGCCACAAAGATTAACATATTTGATGTTGACATCAACTAGTATGATAAATGTTTCCTCCCTCAGCCTCTATGTAGCATAACCTCTAAAGGATTTTTAGAGGCAATTTGTTCTGAAGCTGCATCTACTAAAGATGACATTTACGTAGTATATTTTTAAGAGGTGGAGAGTTATATCTTTGGGGAAAAGGGGGTAGGTATCCTCAATCCTAGACTATGGGGACACTCTAGCCTATGATTATTTCACTTTCAATTTTGATGAACCAGGTGAAATGGTTTTATCTCCATCTATAGAATTAATGGGTACTACTACTACCAAAGAATTTTGGAATGCATGGGAGAAGGTAAGAGATCTATCCCTAGATTTTATTTTCAAAATTAATATGATTCATGAGTATGAGTTATCGGTTCATGATTTTGAATTCCTAAGATGAATGATGCAAGAGAAGTATGGGGACTCTCCCCCATCAATTGAGGACTGATAGTTGATGATTCATGTTACCATGTCTCAAGAGAAGAAGGATTATAATCTAAGAAGAAAGGACTAGAATACTCCCCCCAAGGATGAAGGTGTTCCTACTCCCAAGGTAGAGACCAAAGAGAAAACAACCACCAGAACTAAGGAGGTCTAAAATCTTGCTAAGCTTGATTCTATGCCATATCATGCTAAACCAAGAGCTACCCAAGCCAAGAATCAAACCCATTTTCTATTTAGTATTCCTAAGGATGATGAGCCTAGGAAGCCTCCTTTGAAGAGTGAATTCAAAATTATCATTCCTCTTATTTCTATGCCCTTATCACTAGAAGGATATATTCTAGATGAAAATGTCACAATTTTACCTGCTAATACTCCATTGCCTAGATATAGTTTTTGTGACATTACCCATGTACTAAGTTAGCTAAAGGTAATAATACCTTTTATGGAGCTACTTAGGATCATAGAGAATAGACATAGAGCTTTTGAATACTTAGGGTTCATAAAAAAGGTTACTACCAATGAAATTGTTGAGGCAGATCCTCCTTTCATTCCCCCTCAAAGAAAAGAAGAATGCCTTGAAATCCTCTAAGAAACACTTGGAAGTGTACCTAGGGACAACACTAGTAGAGAGCCAAATGGATGTTGATTCATTATATACCACTTTCATAATTAGTATATTGATTGTCCATAATTTCATGTTTAATTTGGTTACTTCCTGTAACAACATGCCAATGGTTATGCTAAATTAACTATGCATAAGAATAACTGTAACATATGGATGATGCTTTACCATGGATTATAGAGAAGTTTCTATAGCTATCATGGTAAAAGGGTTGGTGGTAAAATTTGTGTAATACCCTATAAAGTTCCTAAGTATAGATGTTGTTGTTGTAGACTATCCACCTAAGTTGGGTATGTTACTCTCCTAGAAGTGGGATGCTAGCATTAGCAGTAGCATTTAAATAGATTTATCTTATGCCATAATAACTTCGGATGGAAAATTTTTTTGCTTAAATTTGGAACTACAAATGCTCCATATCTTAGAAGACCCCAAATACCATCTAGATGAAGTGTTGTATGTAGACATAGACATCAAGATCTATGTAGGAAATGTTGAGCTTATAGAGATGCCCCCTGATGCTAGTATCTAAGAGGATGAGTCCATTTGGGTTATGAATTTCAATGGAGCATGTTCCAATGTTGGAAATGGGTCCATATTTATTTTTTTATACTCCTAAAGGCCAAATTTTTAAGTTATCCTTTCAATTAGATTTTGAGTGCACAAACAATATTGTAGAATATGAAGCACTTATGATAGGCCTCCAAATCAATCGAGAATATGGATTCAAAAGGTTTCTAGTGAAGGGTGATTTTGAATTAGTGGTTAAATAGTTTTGGGTTGTTTACACCATGAGGTAAAAGAGGTTGAAAAAGTACCAAAATGTTATCTAGGATTATTTTAAATGGTTTGATGCTTTCAACATCTAGTACCATGCCTAAGAGCTAAATCACTTGGCAGATGTGTTTTCCAAGAGAGATATAGAATTTAGGATTGAATCTATAGGTGCCATTTGTGAATATCAAGTTGAAATGTTGGTAAGGCCTTCTATTCCAAACAATATTGACCATTGGCAAGTCTTTGATGATGATAATCACATAAAAATATTTCTATGATGCACAAAGGAATTTGAGGGAGTTATTATAGACTAGGATTCAATCATCCATGTCTATGATTGGAAGGAAACCTTGTATGGGAAGGAAATAATCTATCTCAATACTAATACCATCCCTAGGGAATTAGTTAGTCTTGAGGTAGCCTTTGATGGATCAGACTGAATCAAATCTAGAAGTACTTCTATATCAAAAAAGAGATTGAGATTAACATTGGGACACTAGAAAACCCAAAGAAGATTTGGCTTGGTGTTCAATTAAGTATATATGAAAATAAATCATTCATCACTCTATTTAATAAATACCAAGATTGCTTAGTGTGGTCTTATATGGAGTTGAAGGCTTATAGAGAGGATCGATTTCAACATGTTATTCCCCTGCAGCCTAATACAAAGCCATTACACCATAAGCAGTGGCTAGTCAACCCCATCTTGGCCATCAAAATGTAGGAAGAGATAAAAAAATCTAAGGGATGGTGGGATCATCCAACCCATAAGATATTCATCATGGGTGGAAAACCTTGTCCCTATTAAAAAGAAAAATAGAGACATCTGACTCTATGTAGATTTTTGAAAATTAAATAAGGCATCTTTGAAATAGAATTATCCACTACCTAACATGGATAATATTCTTCAAGATATCACTTGATTAAATATGTTGTTTACTTTAGATGGTTTTTATAGATACAATCATGTGGTAGTCAAAGAGTCAGATAGAGCTAATACTACTTTCACCACCATGTGGGGAACTTACATATATGTTTGAATGCCTTATGGTTTAATGAATCTAGGTACCACTTTTCAAATATAAATGGATGTATCCTTCACTAGATTGATCATATAATTCATTACTATCTACTAGGATGATGTCACTATGTACTCTAGAAAGAGGAGTGATCACCTGACACATTTGGAGTAGTTGCTTATTAGATGCTGGGAGTTTGGGATCTCCCTAAACCCTAAGAAGCACCATTTTGGAGTGAAAAAATAAAATTTATTTGGACACATTGTATCCTAACAAGGTGTTATGATAGACCATGAGAGGCTATAATCCATTGACAAAGTGCCCATCCTATAGACTAAGAAAGGTATTCAATCTTTCTTTGGCCAAATTAATTTTGTTAAAAGATTTATTTCCAAATTTAAAAATATTAATTTGATAATCAATTAAATGTTGAAGAAGGATAAAATCATAAAGTGGGAATAAAAGGCTACCCAGTCATTTCAAAACATCAAGGTAGCCTTGAAAATGGCCCTAGTGCTTATCAGCCCAAACTACAAAAAAGAGTTTCAAATCTTTTCATTTGCATCTATGCATATCATTACTAGAGGACTACTACAAAATAATGATGAGGGTCATGAGCAACCAATTGCATTTTTTATCAAGGCACTTCAAGGATCTAATCTTAAATATACCATAATGGAAAAGCAAGCCTTCACTCTTTTAAAGGCTATCAAACAATTCAAGTCCTACATTTTGAGTTCAAAAATTATTGCCTATGTTCCTCACACTATGGTGAAGGACATATTAACTCAAAATGAAACTAATGATAAGAATTTCCATTGGGTTAATAAACTACAATAATATAACCTAGAGATACAAACCACCAAGCTTGTCAGGGGCATGGGTCTGGCTAAGTTGATGACTAAAGAAAATTTAGAAGCTATGGAGGTAAATAATGTAGAGATAATGATGGATAACTATGAATCAAAATATAGTATATCCCCATGGTATAGAAACATAGTGCATTACTTGACTACTTTGAGTTATCCTCCTCATCTAGAAAAGAATCAAAGAAGGACATTAAAGCTTGTATCCCAAAAGTATGTTTTGTTGCAGCATGACCTCACATGGAGAAACCCTGATGGTGTTCTCCTAAGATGTTTATTAGAGAGTGAGTTCTCTCCAATAATAAAATAAATTCATAATGGTGTGTGTGGTGGCCATTTCTCCCCAAACGTCACTACACATAAGATCATGAGGGCTGGATATTGGTGGCCTATGTTATTCAAAGATGTAACCATCTAGGTTATAAAATGTGAAGAATGTTAGTGGTTCTCTTGAAGGATGAAGGCATCTAGATCACTTCCCCTATAACTAATCTCTATTGAGGGGCCTTTCAAATAATGAGGGATGGATTTAATGGGTGAAATATTAGATGCCTCGAGTAATGGTCATAAATGGATCCTGATGGCCATTGATTACATCATGAAATGGATTGAGGAAATTCCTATCAGGAGATCAACCCACTAGGTAGTGATTAATTTCTTATTGAACAATATCATTTGTCATTTTGGGGTACCAATCAAGATTTTATGTGACAATGCTATGTGTTTCAGAGATAAATAGTTAAATGCATTATGTGAGGATTATGACACTACTTTAGCTTATGCTTCCAACCATAATCCTCAAGGAAATGGAAAAGTAGAGTCTAGTAATAAAAAATTATTGAAAATTATCAAGAGGACTTTGGTTGAGAACAAAATAAAATGGGGTGAGCAATTGAAGTTTGATGTTTGGGTAGATAGGTTAACTTTTAAGATATCCACTAGAAAAATCCCATTTGAGCTCATGTATGGGACAAAATTTATTCTACATTTGAATCTATAATTAATTACATACCAGTTCATGTGAAAAATGACCAAGGTAGGAACATAAATAAGCCACTATAAGGGAAGAATTAACCAGATCATCAAACATGATGAATCCAAGAGACAGGCTCATAAAAAGCACATAAAATTTAAGGAACATCTCAAGAGGATTTTTGATAGAAAAGTTACTCCATGAAATTTTTAGGGTAGTGATCTAGTTATGCTCTTAGATAGTAGACATGAAGACAAAGGGAAGCATGGAAAATTGAATTCCCTTTGGATGGGTCCTTAAACCATTAAATTTTAGATAGGACATCATAGATTCTATCTCAAAGACATATATGGAGAGATCTTGGAGTTGCTAGTGAATGGTAGACATCTTAAACATTTCTTAGATTGAGCTTCTGTCTGCCCATGTACATATGTATATAATTATATATCTTATGGTCCCTTTGATCATATTATATTTTATCTATCCATATCTCTTTTCTTTTTGATTGATTGCCTTATCAAAATGGTGATTCACCCATGGTATGTTTCTTATTAACTCCATAGCCCAATGGATATGTGATCAGTCTAGTGTTCTCTATGTACCTACTGGGGGTACCCATCCTCAAGTAGGAGCCTATGTTAGTGCCCAAAATTATTCTAGAGCAATTTAGGTCTTTGTTTGGTAAATTCCCTATGCTATAGCTAAGTGAGCTTCAATGTCTTAGTTTCCTTCATTCCTCATCAAGAGGAAAGGTTGGGGCATGTAATTTGAGTAATCATGTCTATTATCTTAGTTAGATGAGTATAGAGGGACATCTTTCAAATATGGAAAATACCTAAAGATGGATTGATAAATATTAAATGGCACGAGAGTCTATAGTAAAAAAATGAGGGTGTAACTAAGTCTTTTTCCAAAGCTTGGATCCTTTGTGCTCGAAAGAAGAAGTATGTTGATGTCCCAAATAAAAATAACACATTGCACTTATGTGTTTTGGTGATTAAGGTGAGGATTATTCTAATGAACCAAATGAAAAATATGTATTTGACTTAAGGGACACCCCCCCCCATGATAGTGAGATTTGGGAGACAAGATGATTTTGCACTCCTCCAGTTTTTGAAGAAAATTGGTATAAGTGAAGAAAGTGGCCATGATCCTAGTTTATTTTTATTTAGACACTTGGAAAAACATTGGGTCCTTGGATGTTTTGGGTCTCTTTGAAAAATTTCCCCACTTACATTTTTGTGGGCATGGTTCTAAAAATACCAGGGCCCTAATGTCTATTCTTAATAATAAAAAATATTCATGCCATGTGGAGGTGCTTGGGTTCTTGTTAATTTTGGGACATTTTTGGAAATTGCCTCACTCAATTTTATGGAAATTTTCCAAAAGGTCACTGAAGGCCTAAATTCTTGGGTTTTTACAAAAGAAGGATAATTGAAAGTTGTGTCCTTGGTATCATTAGGGACTTAGGACTTTTTGTCCCATAGCACTAGAATGCCATAATAGGTACAAAAGGTGAGAAAATCCCTAAAGACTGGAAAAATATTTTTTCTTTTTTAAATCTATGATTCACTCATATTTAACCATGTATTTTGAAAGAGAAGTTCCATAGTGTGTAAATCAAGGCCTTGCATTTTCCCTCTATTTTGCAAATGAGGCTCAAAAAATTAATGGGGGTAGGTGTTGATTTGACACCTTATCTTATAGCATTAATGGTAACCTTAATTTTAAAATACAAGGGATTATAATTAAATTTTATTCATTATTTGAACTTACATTTTGCATTTAGAGCTAAAGATTTGTGATTCTAAGTGACTAAGTGTGCCAGAGCAAAGAACAACATGAATATAATGAATCAGGGTGTAAGTTTTAAAGGATTTCTACTTCTACCTATGTGTAGCCTCGACTAATACCAATGGTAGTTACTTCAACAACATCTAAGGGAAGCATCATATCAGTATTGGATTCAATCAAGGACACTAATATTATGAATTTAGATTTTGGGGCACTAGTAAATTTTTTGTAATACCCCAAACCCCTACAATCATTTTCCAATGTTGGCATGAGCTACATCACACTAACAATAGTGTTTCCCCTAGATGCTCTATAACCAAATCTCATCATAGTATGTGCTCAAGCATATTAACCAAATACCAAAATTGTCATCGATGGTAGTCATTCAGTAGTGAGCTCCTTTAATTTGAAGGCCCTTAGCACCATTATTGACATTCCCCCTCAACCAAAAAGTATCACACTCAGCATCGAGGAATGCCAAAAATATGCCAAAAAGGATGAAAAATACATATAAGAGGTAGTAAACTCATGTTGACTGACCAAGAAAAGAACTAAAGTCTCAAGAATGCAAAATAACTTGAAGTTGGAAAAATTTAATGAGTTGCCTTAGTATGTTATAGCCATGGCTACTAGAATTTATGGGCTACCCACTATTGAGAAGTTTTAGACATGGATGTTTTTAATCATGCTTTGCATGTTGGAAGGGAAGAAGAGGATTGACTAGGCCACCATCCTCAGTGACAATTTTCACACATAGATGATGTATCTCCAAGCAACCATCACCTCCAAGGATAAATTTCAAGGTACATTTTATATGTCTTCTTACCTAATGTATAGTTTGGTACACAATAGGGTTTTCCAAGGACTTATTAGGAACCCTACAGGGATGAGGATTTATGAGATATATCCTGAGGTAACCTTAGAAGGGTCTAGGAATAATTTTTTCAAGTTGAATAACTACTTATTTAACTCCATGATGAGTGTGTTCTACCCCCTAAGGAGCTTGAACAGAATGTCTACAATAGCTAAACATGTAATTAAGAAGTTTGGTTCTATCTATATTCAGTTCAAAACATTCACATATATCAGTGTGAGTGGGTATTCTAGATGCCCACTCAAATTACCTAGATACCTAGATGATATATTAACAATAATGGAGCTATGTAAGTAGATGCTAACACTACATGAAATGATTGTAATGAACTCATAATAAACAACAAAGACATAAGAAGAGCGGAGGAGCGGAGGAGTGAAGCATGTGGACAATATTTGAAACTAGTTTTTTCCCACCTGGTTCGGCCCCCTGAGTGTGATAGGTGGGACCACAGATCTAATAGAGGTCACTGTGGGTAGCAATACCTCTAGGGATCTATCCAAGAATCTATTAGGGGATAGTCCATCCAATGGATGGAAGAAGGTACTCATAGGTGAAAAGAAGTCTCCATTGAAAGGCATGTTGAGCCTCCCTGTCCTCTCAGAGGGTAAGGCATTGAATATCCCAGACAATCTGGTGGAGGAAATAGTGGCATCCATGGACCTTACGCTGGTTAGTAAGTTTTTTTCTTTCCATCCTAATATCGAAATGCTTTGAAGATGGATTATGTCTAGGTGGAAAGTCAAAGGTAGTGTTTCAATCATAGCCATGGCTAGAGGTCTATTCCTTTTTAGATTTATGAATAGGGAGGACATAATTGCTACCCTTGATAGAGGTCCCTAGCTATTTGGACCACATTCTCTAGCCTTATGCATGTGGAAACTAGGATTTGATCCTAACTCGTACCTCAATAAGACAGCACCTGCTTGGGTAAGATTACCAATATTCCCTTTGGAATTCTAGGATGAAAAAATCTTCACATCCATTGGAAATTCTATTGGTCAATATGTCACCTCAGATCATATAACCAGAACTAAGTCTAGATGTGTGTATGCTAGACTCTGTGTTAATGTTGAAATAAATAAGACTCTCTCTACATCCATTGAGCTAAACTCTAAATATGGAACCTAGACTCAGCCAATTACTTATGAGAATGCTACCAATTTTTGTCAAATATGTAAGAGGAAGGGACATCTAATGACACAATGCAAAGTGAAGCAAAGGGGGATGAAAGAGGATTCCCATAATTTAGAGGAGGAGCAATCAAACAACAAGTATGAAATAGAGAATAATGTGGAAACTCCTGACAATACAAGAAAAGGAGAGGATAGGGAAGGGAAAGGAGGCTACACCTAGTAGTGAAGGTGAATTTGTCCCAAAGGAAAATATAGGATTAGATGATAGTCAAAAGGCTATAGAAAAAGGAGAGGAGGAGAAGAGAAAGGAGGATATCATCAGTAGTGAGGGAAAAGAGGTCCCAAAGGAGAATATAGTATCTGACGACAGTCATAAGACCACATTTAACACAATCTACACTTTAGAAAAATAGATTAATATGTTTAAGGAAGGGGTAGGAGGGGACCTTTTACTAAGGAAGGAAATGAAGATGACACAGTTTCAAGGATTGGATAGGAAGAAGTAACACTTGAAAGTCACATTCAATGAGTACCAGATCCACAGTCAAATACAAACTTTTTTCATGATCTGGAAGTTGGAGGCCAGGTAGGAAACTACTTGGCAATAGGGGTAGTAGGACAAGATGGTAGCAATGAACAGGAAGAATGGGTTACCCCAAATAAAAAGATCTAGAAAGGTAAAAAATATGCAAATGTTGGTACTGAGCCCAAACAAGGGAGGCCAACCCTAAGGGAAACAAGACAAAGAGAGATTGCTAGGGAGATTGCCAGTGGAAAATAGAAAACACTAGAGTCCCAACCCTCCAAACTCTCTAAATGAGAATATTATCATAGAATTTGAGGGGCTTTAACAATCCCTCAAATCAATTTGAGGTTAAAAACTACATTTTAGATAATAAACTAGATATTCTATTACTCTAAGAAGTCAAGATGAAAGAGGAGAATTTTACAAAAATTGCTGACTATATATGGCCTAAGGCAGCTTTTTGTATTAGTCTTGCTGAAGGGGCTTTAAGAGGGATTGTCACTATGTGGAATAGTGATAAAATCCAAGGATCTCTTATGGCCCATAATAAGCACTTTTTGATTACCAATTTTTCCATGAATTCCTTGAACTAGACATTGGTAAATGTTTATGCACCGAATAACAGAGCTTTGAGACAAAAATTATGGATAGATCTAAGTAGCTATAGGAATAATCCTTAGAATTATAAATGGATGTTAGCTAAATATTTTGAGACACCATTATACCCTTTTGAAAAATAGGGTGGAATTATTGATTACTCCGATAGCATGTTCGACTTTGTTGAATTCATCAATGATTGGGGATTATTGGACATAGAGCTGCATAACCAAAATTTTACTTGGACCAATAGAAGATCCAACTCAATAACTAAGATTGTCCTAGATAATGGAGACATTATTACTGAGGATAATGAAATAGGGGAGCAAGCTAGGGTGTTCTTTCAGAATCTGCTTACGGAAGAAAACAATAATGACAGAATTGATAGATCTATGAGTCAATTCATTGATAAAATCCCTTATTTGATAACAGAAGAAGACAATTTGGAAATGTTAAAGCTTGTATCTGATGAAGAAGTACATGTTATTTTATTCTCCATGGGCACTTTTAAAGTCCTGGGTCCTAATGGCTTTCCTCCTATATTCTTTTAGGAATATTGGGAGATTGTTGGAGTGGACCTCATGGCTACAGTTTGTGATTTTTTTAGATCTGGAAAACTTTTGAAACAAGTCAATAATACCTTCATTGTACTTGTTCCTAAAAAATCTCAACCTTTACACCTTGCTAATTTTAGACCCATTAGCTTATGCCACACTATGTATAAGATATGTACTAAACTACTGGTTTTGAGAATTCAACCCTTGCTTGACAAAATTATTTCTCCTACTCAAAAAGGTTTCATCCCAGGCAGATAGATTCTTGATGCTGTGATCACCACACATGAGACTATCCACTCCATGGATAAGAGCAAAATCCCTGGGATGGCCCTCAAACTTGATATATCCAAAGCTTATGATAGAGTCTCATGGACTTTTCTATTCCAAGTGATTAGAAAATTTGGGTTTAATAATAAATTGTCTTGCTTATTATGGAATGCGGTCTCTTTTGATAAATTCTCAATGCTGGTTAATGGTGTTCCTAGAGGGTTTTTCTCCTCCTCAAGAGGAATTTTTCAAGGAGACCCTCTTTCCCCATACCTATTCATCATTATGGCTGAGGCACTGGGAAGATACATACAAGCTGATATAGTTTCAAAAAAGCTAGTAGGCATTAAACCTACCTCTTCCCTTCATCCTATGGTTATACAGTAATTTGTGGATGATACCATCTTATTTGGCATCTCATCGGTGATCAAAGCTAGAATATGGAAGAATATACTTAATGATTATGCCAGAGACTCAGGACAAAGAAAAAATTTCTAGAAAAGCAATGTGTACTTCTTCAACACTCCCAATGAACTTAGACATAATCATTGATATCTTAGATTGTGTTGAGGCTAGCCTACCAGCTACCTACCTAGGTCTCCCACTCTTGGTCAAAGAGGTATCTTTAGGTTTTTGTAATGGTATTGTGGAATGTACACAGAGGAAACTTCTAGGGTGGAAGGGGAAACTACTCAGTAGTGTGGGTAAGCTGCAACTTCTTTGGGCATCCTTGCAAGGTATTTGTACTTACTTCATGTCTCTTTTTAAAATTCCTACATATTTTGCTGAAAAGCTAGAATAGATCCAAAGGAAATTTTTATGGATGGGAGTGGATGACAAATAGAGAATGTCTTTAGTTAGATGGGAAAAAGTGTGTCTCCCAAAATCTCATGGTGGACTTAATATAAGATCCATCAGGAAAATGAATAAAGCCCTCCTCTCAAAAGTTAGTTGGAATCTGATTCACAACAATAGTGAGTGAGGGGAAATAATGTATGCCAAATACATGCATAGCGTTGATGATTCCAACTTTCTTCAACAGGTGGGATTACCCCAGGGGTATGTGATATGGAATAAAATGCTAAAAAGTAGAAGTCTTCTCAAACAAGGAATTAGGTGGAAGCTTGGAAATGACTAGTAGATTAAATTCTAGGATGATAATTAGTTAAGGGACAAGCCTCTCATCTCCCAAGGAAAATATGGAGAAATTATAGACCTGACTACTTAGTTATTTGGTGATAGGGTTAGTGATTATATGGAAAATAACAATGGGATAAGGAGCTGGAAAAACCTTTTGGATTGTTATGTGCACAGGCCTGAGCTTATCCCAAGAATTTGAGAGATCTAGCAATGTGTTCAGGAGATTAGAATCCCACTCTTCCCTTAGGAGGATGAACAATACTGGTGGCCAAATAAGAATGGATCATTCTCTATCAAATCTACCTATCATCTGCTTATACCTGAAGCTTAAAATAAGGAGGTATGGAAAAAGGTTTGGAATCATAAACTCATTCCAAAGATTAACTTGTTTTGGTGGGCTGCTGCCCATAAAAAAATCCTTACTCAAGACAACCTTCAAAAGAGGGGGTTTACTTTTGTCAACAGATATTTTCTGTGTGGTTCTAGAGAGGAATCAGTTTCACACCTATTCATACACTGTGAGTTTACCTAGGATTTATGGGACACAATACTTAAAAACTTTGGCATTGAATGGGTTTGAAATTTTGACCTTAAAAAAGTAATTCTTAACTAGAACTCAACCTTCACACATCCCTAGATTAAGGAATTATGGAAGCAAGCTCTGCCATGCTTGAGCTGGACTTTATGGAAAGAGTGAAATCACAAAATTTTTAGGGACACTGCTAGAAATGCTTCTCAGGTGTTTAACTCCTTTACTAGGACCATCTTGGAAAGTATTACAATAACTCATATTAGTGTTGTGAAGAAACCCCTATCTGAATTTGAAAGTCAAATTGCAGCCAAATGGAAGGTTTTAAACCGTATCCCTGGGCATGATAATTCCAAAATTCTTCAGATACTTCATACTAAATGGATACCACCTAAACCCTATTGGATGAAACTCAATTTTGATGGGGCATCCAAGTTGAGTGGTAAATCAAGTGGAGGAGGAATAATAAAAAATTAAAAAGGATGGATGTCTGTTGTCTATGTTAGTGGCATGGGTTGCCAGACCAATAACTATGTTGAAGCTATGGCCTTACTTTGGGGATTAAAGTTAGCTATATCCCTAGGAATTAGAAATTTGAATATTCAGGGAGATTCTAAGTTGGTCATATATGCCATTAATAAAGCATCTAACATTGGTATCCATCTAAAAGACATCATTATTGACATCCATTTTCTTTTACAAAAGTTTTCTAAAGTTGAGATTACCCACACCTACAGAGAAGGTAACAGGGTCGCTGATGCTTGTGCCAACCTTGGTCAGAAATTCTTAGGATGGAGGGCATGGTGACAAGGGGCTCATATACCCCCAAACATTAGAGAGATCATTTAGAAGGAGATGACGGAGCATGAATGATGCACATTGATGACAAAGATAGCTTTCAAAGGCGGTCCACATGGAGAAGGCCATTATGGATCATGGAAAATGAAAACCTTAGTACTTCCTTGATTGTCATGATTAATTCCTTGTATCATGAGGTGGAGGTGTGAGAGTTGAATCATGAAAACCAAGGGGGAATTATTTTCAAGCATGAAAGTAGACGTCACTGTGATGGGCCATTTTGTAAAATGAGCCTTCACATCTGCATTCAGTGTAAACGAAACTAAGGGCTTGTTACTTGTTTGAAGATCAAGGTGGTAATTGGGGTATGAAGAGTCAAAAATTCAAGAAATTTTGGAGGACACTGGTGGGAAACAGGCTTCTCAGGTTTTTGAGGTCACTGAAGAGTAGGGTGCTAATTTTAGGGGAACTACTGATAATAAGGAGAAGATGCATGTAGAAGAAGCTGGTGAGGGTTCAAAGAATGAGAATGATTAGAAAATAGATATTGGGGCCTTGAAGGTCCACATTCAAAATCTAGAAAAGGTCTTCACCAAAGGCCTTCAAAATAACATTCTGCTAAATATGACTATGTTAGAAGTGGTGGATAATCTAGGGAATGTTGACAATGCAGATAATGAGAATCTTAAGGATCTTGTTAATTCTATAGTTATATAGTTTCATCCTTTCTGACTCTGGTCTTTCTAGTGTTTTGTTTTACTTCTATCTTTGTTTCTCAGCTGTGCCATTAGTTTGGTGCTGGCATCTTTTGTTTGCTAGCCTTCCTATCTTTTTTGACTATATAGGGTTCAACCCCTGGTTTACCGCCTTAATTAATCAAAAACAATCCTTTCAATTTTCCTGTGGTGATTAGTTTCAATTCATACCCTTATATGACCAAGGCAAAGGGGTTAGAAATGGAAATTACTTTGTAATCACTTGGTAAGATGCCATCCTAACCTAATTATGACATTAGGTGGTTAATAAATATGGAAATAAACATGGTATAGCATCATTCCCACTATCAAGATCTATGGTCTAATTACACCTCCAAAGAAGATGTTAAGAAGTGGGAGTACATGAGGTTAATAGTGAAAGAGGTCATAGCATATGGCATCACTCCTCTCCTTAAGGATATGGTTGATGATAAGATGAGACTCTCCTCCACATACAATAAGAGAAATATTAAATCCCAACCCATCACTCTACCAAATTTCACTAAGGAAGAAAATGATTCCATCCGTAGGTGAGCGACATGGATAATGAAGAGAACCTTCAGGTGGTTGAAGGAACATGGGGTCAACCTTAAGGCATACAACACCCATGCCCTATAATAATTGAGGGAGGTGAAATAATTGAATACATTCCTCCCTACACATAGAGGTGACCCTCCAACCCCATCATCATCTACAATAAGAAGAGAGAAAATAAAGCTAGGAGACAAGGACTTCACAAAGCTAGTAGAATTCAAAAAAATGACTACAGCCCAATCCAAAGTTAGGATGTCTTTCTCAAAGATAATGATCCTAGCCAAAACATGGGATAAAATTCTCATAGGATAGGTCACACTAGCTAACATCATCCCTATTTCAATTTTAGGGAGGGAAGCTCCAAGGGTGCCAGTGATCTTAATAGTTTCTCCCATGGCTAATCAAGCACTAGTCATGACTGTCCTATGTCTACAACAAGCTATAGTTGACCCTCCTTCAAAGATATATTCAAGGAAGAGAGGAGGTTAAGAAAAAGAGGATCCAAAAAAAGAAAAAAGATCTAGGAAGACCCTCAAAACTCTAGCCACATGTTTGATCAAGAAAAGTATAGTTCTCTTAAAAGACCCAATCACTGAGGAGTGATCCCAAATAAAAAACAAGATCAAGATTCATACACACAAAGGGTCAGGGATATGAGTGATGTGGAGGACTCAGATGAAGAAAGGTTGATAGTTTAGGTAATGAAAAAATAGCACACCTTCAGTCCCCCTAAAGTGTGAAATAGGTAGAGGACCCATAAGGAGAAACGTCACTCCCCATCAAAAATTCCATTGGAAGGAGCATCTGTAGAAGGGGAACCTAAAATAGAAGAAGGTAAAGGTGATGAAGAAGGGGCCAAGACTTCAGATGATCCTCTATCTTTTAATGATGTTTTAAAGGTTGGTGTTGAGGTGGCCACCTAAGTAGAATCCCATACTAAAAATTATCACCACTCCCCAAAAATAGAGGCATTTGTCCAAAATGTTATTTCTCAATCACCTAGGTAAGACAAAGTTGATGAAGTCAAGGACACCCTAAAGCAAGATGATGGGGATCAGGATGAACCTAGGGATGACATTCAATCCCCCACCAGTAGAACAAAGGTGGTAGAATAAGAGAAAGATATAATAGGAGACAAGGGATCAATCATACAAATGGGCACCCATGCAACTTTAGATGTCAATAAGGGTGCCAAGAAGAGTGCCCCCAAGGATGCTACTTTAATCAAAATTCCCTTAGGGTTTCTCCCAACCATAAAGGTACATGTCCCAAAGAAGAATAAAGTTTTTGAGGCCATGATTGGTGAATATTCACCTAAATGTGACAAAGAAGTCACAATAGCCTCTATAGACCCAATGTCCCAAGGTGTTATGGAAGGAGAAGCCATTTTCTATCCTATGTCTAACACACAGAAAAAGGGAGTTACATTGACAAATTGTGCATGGAGTCTCACCAACCTATGTCTGATTTCAAAGTTTTTGAACAAGTTGAGATGGTCCCAAAGGAGGAAAAATAAGAGTAGGTAAGTGATGAAGACACACAAAAATATATGTTAAACCTTCCTCTTAAACTAGTGACACTCCCAATAGTTGTTTCCCTACTAGCACCACTCATCACTACTACAAGGCCATCCTTAGCCTTCATAAATTCAATAGTTTTCTAGACTAAGACACTTCTTTGTATTACAGAACAAGTGAAGGAAAATAAGGATTTGATGAGTAAAGTAGGGATATATATATACATATATATGTGTGTGTGTGTGTGTGTGTGTGTGTGTGTGTGTGTGTGTGTGTGTGTGTGTGTGTGTGTGTGTGTGTGTGTGTGTGTGTGTGTGTGTGTGTGTGTGTGTGTGTGTGTGTGTGTATAGCCTAGATTGTTTAAAATCAAAAGGCCAATCCCCCAAAGAAGGCCAAGATGCATGTCAAAATGACATTCACTAACATAAGGGAAAGAAGTATTGAAGTAGCCATTCCTCCTCTAGATGCACTAAACAAGGATAATCCCATGGAAAATAATTCAATCTACCACTACAATATTGGGAGCCATCAAGGAAGGATTGAAGCATACTTCACAAGTCCTAGCTAACATGGTGATGCTGAAAATGGATAAATATTAATCCACCATGGAGGAATTAAAGGTGGAAAATTAGGCTATGATCTAGTACATGAAAAAATTATTGAGTGATCCTCAAGTAGTGACTCCAACCATCATCTAGGCTCCATAGCTTTCCCATATCCCCCTTATAACATTGGACATCACTCGTGGTGAATATTTAAAGATAAAAGGATGGGTGATAAATATTGGCAACAGGACTTGACAGCCTAAAGCCAAGAAGTAATCCATATAGCTATGGGATGGATAGATGATGAGATACATAGGTAAGGAGAGTGTATATCCCTAACATATATTTATGATTCTAATATCAAAAGCTAGGAGGAACTTAGGCCTAAATTAGATGAAATGTGTAATATGGGCAAGGATGTTTTAATCATAGAGAACATTATCTCTCCAGATAATATTAAGATGCCCAAAGAGTGCAAATTGGCCATAAAGCATAGTCTCACCATGCTCAAGGATGGTGATTTTGATTTAAAAGGAGAAACATAGTCTCTCAAGACTGTGAGAACAAATATTGAGTCCACTTTGAGAACAATGCTAAAGCTAGATGGTGTGGTGGGCCTGATAAAAGAATTATTGGAGAAGGCTCTAGAGGATCTCATTGATGCACCTTATTGAGCTTTTAAAGGCTAAAAATTAAAGTACCTGGTATCTCTCAAAAAATCCTATGACAAATTGGATGCATTTATATGAAAAAATAAGGAGTGATCCAAAGAACCACCAATTAGTTAGAGGAATATGATGCTAAATTCAATTACCAGATGGGCCTAAATAGAATGATCCTCACTAGTATGATCAAAAAATTTGTTACACACAAAGACAAGCTGGTTACAGACATAGTCATCGATGTGGATTATACATCATGATGAGATACCCATATTTTATTTCCCAAAAAAGGAATTATCCCATGCCTCCCTTTCTCTTCTTGTCCTTTTCTCTTTTTTGTCTCTTTTTCTTTTTTAAGGAACTTTTGTATTTTGCCCAGTAGTGGTATGTCTCTTTCTGAGTTTGTTTTGCTTAATGAAGGGACATTTTTGTTTTTTTGTGCAAGTGGAAAAGGTTTTGTTTTGTCCCTTATGGGTTATTTTACATATACATAATTGTAAATATTCTTTTGTAGTGGGAAATCATATCCTTCATCATCACGAGAGCACACCTATAGCTTCAAGGAATCAAGTTCGTTACAACCAACTCCAAGCTCATAAATGAATCTTCCATCTATAGTATCTTTATCAAATATGCCAAGTATGGTCATGGAATTGTATAAGTAAAGGGGGTCTATCCATTTACAAAGGTCAGCTAAAAATTTAAGTGTAAAAGAAATATCTCAGAGAGTCATCCCTATGTAGTGCCCTAGTACCAAATCGATTTCATTTATAAAATCATTGGCAAGATTTGAGATCATCTATGATGTTCCCTTGTTATAGAGTTATTTTTGTAGAGTGTAATATGATATATAATTTTAAATAAATGTGTTTTGATCAATATTTTCCTAGTAAATGAATAAAATATATTCATGGTTTCTTTTCTATCAAGTTATTCAAATGCAGTGTTTCTTTCCACAAGCTAAATAGATTGGTTATCAGGTGTATGTTTATTTATGGTAGTCATTTGGAAGGTGTAAATAAAACATAAAATCCTTTCTATTTTAAATATTGGGGAATTAATCATTAATAGCCTTTTTAAGGGTTGTCCTAGGCTCATGGATGTAACAAGAAAGAATTATTGAAAGGTAACCTATAGTGTTGCTTGTAATATTTCAAAGACCATATGTGTGTAGTTTATTCCTAGTTGTTTTAAGAATTAAGAAATAATTTGTTGATAAATGAGATATCATTATTATGTGAACCCATCCATATTTATTTATTATACCTCCACATACTTTCATCAAACTTTTATTGTAAACATTATTCTACCCTGCTCTTCCCTGCATACAACATACAACTAACATACCATAAGTGTTGCTTTCTTGATGAATGCAATATACATTTTTCACCTAAAGTGTATTTGTGTTATATTCTCAAAATAATAGCATTTAAGTCCTCACTTCCCCTTGTAATTAAACAACAATATCTACATTGAATATTACAACCATTTTCGCATCTGTCTTGACTAAATTATATATGACTTAAGCATTCATGCATTTTGTGTGACAACCCTTATAGGGTGGATTGTGTGAGTCTATTCATGATTTGGACATATTACCTCTTCCCTAATTTAAAATTCCCATGAATTTTTAATGTTTAAAATCACTTCACAAAAACTAGATACCGCCACCCGTAGGTCCTCTCATCTTGGTTCATGGAGAGCCAAAAGCAACATGGAACTAACCATCCCCTTTATTAGGCCTCTCCTTATCATTATCCCTATTTGGTTATTTCAATGTGTTGAAACCTCATTAAATATAATGACGTATCTTTGTTTCTCCTCACCTTTGACTTACACTCCCCTTATTAATCTTGTTCCCAGGGTGTGTGAGGCCAAGTGATAGTGGTGCATGATTGGGAACCAATAGGTGGTAGAGTTAGGATTATATTAATTAATATGCCTATTGGGATTATGCTAACATTGGCTTCTTCCTATTCCATATTATTGACCATACTATTGTTGGTAGGGGTAAGGGTTCTGATAGGTACCTTTTTGCACATTAGCTTGTCTATTTTGATCCTCTAAGGCTAGGAACTTTGCTTTCTAATCAAAATTATTTTTTAATTGCTTAGGAGCCACCTTAGTTTTGGTATTAGAATTAGTAACTTGGGATACATCTAGAGTATTATCAGAAGCATGAGACAAAGGAGGCATAGACCATTTAGGTGGTAACCTTCTAGCTTGGATGAGATTTTTTTCAGCTTTGATAGAAAGATCATATGCTTTAGTGAGGGTGGATCCTCATATAGATTAAATTATGACATAAATTTAAATCCTAATGGATCTTAAGTAAGTAGGTATCAAAAAAATATCAAGAGGTCTCATAGGAGGAGGTATAGTATTACAAGTCTTCTAAAACCTTTCATTGCAATCACATTGAGTTGATGTATGAGAGAAGCATGGTCACTTTCATTTCCAATTCTATAAGTCAAAAACACTCCAAACTCATCCCATGTTGTGATTTATCCACCTTCTAGAGTCCTATACCAATCAAGGTCCTTCCCTTTAATGGACATGCAAAGGAGTATAATGTTAATGTTCTCTTGAACAATATTGTGGAAACTAAAAAAATTAGAAACATCTCTAATGTGTTCACTAGGTGTGATATGAATCTCACCATTGAATGTGGGTGTACCTTTTGTGGTGTTATTATGGATAACATCATATGGATGAAGTTGGATTGGATTATTATTGTTTAAGGCAAGGAAAGAATGAGGCATGGCCATGTCTTATTCTTCTTCAAGATATTCACCTTAAATAAATCTAGTTTTAGACCATTCAAAGGGTATATTAGGTTGTGGATACTGAATTACAAGAGGAATTTTAGGTAGAATGGGCAGGTTAATAGGATTGGATGTTCTAGTAGAGGATGACCTAATGAGGACCATGAATTATGGGGGCAGGTTTATGACAAAAAAATGGTCTAAAACTAGATTTATTTTGAGGATTTATCAAATTATGAGTATCACACCAATTTGAATTTGGTGTTTGTCAAGACCAACATTCACCTTGACAAGTTATCTTGAAGATAATCGTGTCCCATCAGGCATGCTAAAACTATTATTGCCAAATCTTGCACCCTAGAAGAGGTTACTCAAGCCTCTTCTAGATTTGGGTAACATGGGAATATTTATAGGTATGAGGTTGTAACTATACTATAATTTAACCTCTATATTTAAGGGATATCTCCTTAAATATATTATGCACTATTTATCACTTAAACTACTACTTACTTATGGGGAAAAGAGTTAGAGAATGCATAAATTAAACTTGATATAAAGGAGGTGATACACCAAAAATGTCTTCCACATGACCATAATATTTATACCATAGATGAAACAAATCATACAAATTAGTCTCTTATAATTAATGAGTTCTACCATGAGTATTTCAATATAGAGGCAAGATGTGGTCAGTAACACAAGACAAATGAACTAGAGGGTATATTGCACACTCCAAGGAAAATTGTACACTTGAAAAGCTTTACACACTATAATTCACTCTATATGACATATTATACTAGTAAATATCACTTAAACATGAAATTATAAGGGAAATAAGGATAGATAATTATCACTTCTCATCACCATACATCACTTGTAGACTTAGACAATTATTTAAAAATCAGAAATAGACTTGTATTAATGCTCAAAGGCAAAATATAACATCAATCTAGTAGGGCTTCACCATACATGCTGTGTTACCCTTTTAAAATAGCTCAATAGTTATATTTATAGGATAAAGGAAGAAATAGAAAGGGGTCCTTACGACTAAAAAAGAGAATCAATTAGTTTGAATGTTTAAACCATAGTTATAACTACTACAAATTATGTTCCTTCAAACTTTTTGAGTGATCCTCATCACTTCATGTGGTTACATAGTTAAATTATTATTTATTTGATCTTCCCTAATGGTTGTAATAGTTGGATCAAGTTTTTCTGATCTGGGCTCTAGTATCAATTTAGTTAGAATAATTGGATCAATATATTAGGGATTTGTCAAAGGGCTAACTACTCTTTGTTGGTTCTCCATTGTGTGCAATAGTGATGGAAAGGGTCCCTTTCATTCAATTGGTCTTGGAGATGAAATCATTGAAGTTTGTGTGTCTGCCTCTATAGCTTATTTTGAAACATTGGCTTTGATCCAAATTGAACTATGTTTAAACTTGGATTCATACCTTTTATTTACTTTGCCCTATCAAAAATTTCTTTATCAACATTCATCTAAGTCACCTAGGCTTGCCTTCATCTAATTGGCCATTGAAATCTGGCTTAGATCATTGATATTTTGATTCATCTAACTCTATTAATCTACATGTTATGAATGAATGAAATACATAGATCCTCTAATAGGACCCATGTACTTGTGCCACTAGTCACTTACTCATTTGTATTCAAGGTTCATTGACCTCTTTGACCCTCAACCATTATTTATCCTAATTTGTATGATTAAATGCATGCCATTGATCTACCTAGGCCTATTAAATTTTTAGTTACCACTCACCATTATATCTCATGTATAGTTGAGTATCGATCATTGTCTTACCTTTTGAATTCTAATAACTATTTTATGAGATCAAACTTTGACATCCATGAGACCATTGCTAGGATATTTGAGCTTCAATGGTTATTTTATAAGGATTTAATTTTACATCCAAATGACCATAATTTTACATCCACATATACGTATTTGACATCTCATAGACTATCAAATTTAAACTCCAAATGGATGATTGTTGAGTTTTATTTTGACACTTACATGAATATCACTCTGCTAGATCGTAAATTTCTTGGGCTATTTATTTCAAAACGTTTTTTGGAAATTTGTTGTAGGATTTGATTTTTGACCAATTTATCTAAAATAATTTATTTATATCTCTTTTACATTGAACAAAATGTCTATGGAAATTGTCACGAGACAACTGCCCAAAAAAATTAAGTTTGCCTTATGCCTTGCCTTGGACAATTTTTAATAGACAAATGTTTAATAGAATTCATGTCTTTGGGGTCTCTATCTCAAAAAAAAAAGTCTAAAAGAAATCATACTTATTATTTTTCCTCAAAACAAATTCTCTAAAAGAATTCATGCCTTTGGGAAAATTATCGCGAACAATTTTTCTGAAATAATTTGTGCCCTTATACAATTTTTTACTGAACCTTGTCTTGGGATTTGTGTATCAAACAAAATGTTCAAAATAAATAGTCTTGGGGAAATTTTCATGGGATAATTTTCCTAAAATAATTCATACTTAACTTCTTCCATGGAACTTTTGATTTGGATGACAATTATGACCCTTCAGAACTTCTATCTAGGACACTTTGCTAAAGAATGATCCTTTAGAAAAATTGTTCAGATAATTTTACCAAAATAAAATGGCATTTAAGTATTTTCATTTAGATAAAATTCCCAATAAAAAATCATAGGGATTTTCTTATAGGACATTTTTTCAAAGTAATGGCCCTTCAAATCTCTTTTGTCTTGGTCACTTTCCTGAAAGAAATACCCTTCGAGATTTTTGCATTGGCCCCTTTCCTAAAATAAATGACCTTTCAAGAAAATTTTACATGACACCTTCTCAAGAAAAATACCCTTTAGTATTTTTATTTTATACAAATTTCTACGGGCCTTGTGTTTCAAATAATTTGTCTAAAAGAAAACTACCTTCGAAACTTTTTTCAAACATTTTCCATGAAAGAATAATGCCTTCAAAAAAATTATGTGGATAATTTTCCAAAAAAAAATATGACACTTAGATTTTTGATGTGGAAAATTCTCTCAGAATAATTATGTCTTTAGGAAAATTATTGCAAAACTTTTACCTAAAAGAAATAGGTCTATGGGATCCTTGCCTTAGACAATTTTCCCAAAAGAGTCTCTAACACTTAGCTAAAAGTTGAAATATATCCCAAGTGCAACCTTGGGCTTTTCTAGACCTTCTCTTGTAATTTATCAACACCATGAAATTCTAACACTTGCATATATGATCAAAAAATGACCCTTAAGACACTAAAGACACAAGAACTAAGCTAGACCATGACCAAAACTTAGAATGCCATATGAAATGACATCAAATGAGATGTAACATACCCTATAACATTATAAAAATCCCTTTTACAAGATTTTGACTGTAGGGGGTTGACATTTTGGCCTATGGGGAAAAATGGCCAATAGTGCACAAGCTTTAAACACAAATTACAATATTTAAATCTACATGCATTTATAGATTTTACATTTATCACATGGGGGCATGAAAAAATTTCATGCACACTAAAATATTTCTCAGATTCAAGGGAATGATTATAATTCATGCTCACATTTTGGCTAAGTACAAAATCATGATAAGGGAAAATATACCCTTCCATTATTCAATGAGCATTTATATTTTCAAAATTATATTACAAGTATAACAAAAAATAAGGAATAAATTTAAAAAATAATCTATATGAGATATACAATTATAAATTTAATTAAGTGAATAATACATATTGAAGATTCAATTCTCTCCAATATTATAGCCTATAAATTCATTATCGATTCTAACCCTTTTTCATCTTTGAGTTACAAAGACCAACAATGTAAATCAGGGTTTTAAAATCCCTCAAATGGTTATATTTTATATACATTTTCACTTCAAATTAAGGATTGAACACCCAACATTTTCCATGGTATAAAAAAGGAAATGATACATCCTATTACTTCAAGGGAAGGACCAATTCTCTAAAGTTTCAAGGAAGAATCATCTTCAAGAAAAGTTATAAGAACATCAATTTCATACATTCAAGTGCACTCCTTCCTTTTTATTTAAAGTATTTTAAATTTCAAGCTACATCTTAATTTTAATTTTCACATATGGAGATTGAACACCTTCATCTCATTGCAATATGTGTTATTTAGTGTCATACATATTTAAAGATTACTCTTAAAGGCAAAGTGTTTTTTACACACCTATGGATATCTTTCCTTTTACTCCAGTAATTTAAATTATATATTAATTATGGGGGATGTGGGATGGGGAATGTAGATACTTAAATTTGGTTATGAATAATTAATAATGGTAGTTTTGGCCCACAATTACCTTTCTTGACTCGAGCCCTTAAATTGGTCTTATTTTTCCACATTGTTGTCTAAAATACATTATAAGTTGTTAATTTACACCTATAAAATATTATTTATTACTAAAAATACCTTTAAGAATTTTTACAAAAATTTCAAATTTTTAAGAATAATGATATGTTTCTAAGGTTAAAATCTACCTACGTAGGTTGGGATCACCATTCAATTGTGACCTTTAGAAATAAATATTTCCCTTTATCCAAGAAAGGATGTTTTTAAAATTTAAACCATTTATTATAGGTTATTCCATGTTTTTGGGATAGGTAGTGTGATTTTTTACCCATTTGGATTGCTAAAAATGCACATATAAGCCACTTATTCTAACACTTAGCAATTTCACTATTAGGTCACAATTGTAATATTTCACACTTATAGAATATTCCATATTATTTCCAAATTAAATTATATTCACTTGAAGTATCACTTATCTAAGTCAAAAACCTATTCTATCTAATTCAAGAAAGGCATTATTAACTACTCAAACCATCTCTAGATGCATACATGTAGAAAAGGTAACATTTTCACTCTAATAACTCTAGGTAGGATAACTACATGAGGCTTAATTACCTCTTTTGATTAATCTAGATACATATGTAGTGTTCAATCATAATGAGGGTGATTGCATTCATACTATCTCATTACACTCCCCCTTTCCTTTTCCAATTTTTCATCTATCATAAGCCCTAGTGGGATTTCAACCTTGAAGAGGTCATTTATAGGTTATATGTACATAACCAAAGTTCTCAATTACACATATAGTCACATTTCAAGAAATCAAAGGTGATTGGACCATCAATTTAATATTTTCCCATGTAGGCCAATATCAACCTACAAGGGTCAAGAGAGATAGTTGATCTTAATTAATTTAATCGATTATGAACCCCAAAAAGTGATATTTATTGTTTTATTTACACATGCATAATCAAGTTTAAGTTGATAATTTTGAGTCATATTTCAGTCATACATAGTCAACCTAACATTAAATAATAAATTTTGTATTCTTTCCCACTTTATTTGATTTCATAGATAGCTTCTTTCATTCATTTGAGTTTTGTCCATTTTAGTAATTTACTTTCATTTTACTAGTTACTATTCATTTAAAACATTTTAAAACCCTCAATTAATTTTATCTTTATTAAATCAAATATCCTTATTAATTCTAATTTTGAATAAAACATTTTTATCCAAATTTTTTTGAGGAAACTCTAATAAAATATAAACTAGTAGAATATTTTAGATTAATATATGGCATTCAAGAATACATTTGATTTTAAAATAGTGAAACTAATGGTAATGATTCAACAAGTGGCATACACTAAATATATTAAGTAAAACAAAGGTATGAGTATTAAATATTTTCTAGTTTACTTTTTTACTATAACTATATTTGATGAGTTCAAAATAGACTAAATCATGTGTGTGATTCATCTAGTTCATGAAGCATGTTTTTGTCTACACATGGTCTGTTTTATTAGATATGGGTCAATATTGACTATCAATACTAACATGAGTATTTATTATTTACCTATGATAAAATATGCACCTATGATTGTGTAATAATTTTCATATGTATCTAAGATATATCTATGTATTATGTCAAACCTTGATAATGCATGAAAATATATAAATCAACCTCCTTCACCTTTTATCCCTAGGTGTTCTTATGTGGGATATAAACCTAAATATTTTGAGAAATTGTAATGGATTGAGTTGACCCCAATCACCCTCATTTTATTATTTAAATTTACCTACATATTTAATATTTTTATGAGGTAAATAAACCCACATGTAGTTCTCCCACCTAGTGTGATCATGTATTTATATTCCATTGTTATATGTATGCAGCTAATGACTTGGATTTGATACTTGAGTTTGATTTATTTAACTTGGATTTGGTAATATTTAGACTTATACGGTAAATTATCCTAATGATAAATTTGTGATTTGGGAATAATAAAGAATATTTTCTCAATGTGAAATAGTGTATAGATGTGTTTCAGATGAGTTTTGAATCCCTTTCAAAGGATTCCTTGATTTGTATATATATGAGTCTAATTGGGTAATTTTTCATGCCATAAATATGCTATCTATATGGAGAAGAGTTATTTTGAGAAGTAAGATAAGGGAAGTCACTTACAGTGTGTGTAGTACAACACCTTGGTGAGTCTCTGTCTCTATTTTTCTAAGGACCTTTCCCTGTCTTTCCTTGTAAACTGGTTTCTTTGCCAAGCTTGAAGTGCATGTCATATTGTTTGGTTTGATTCTGAGTGTGGATGTGGGAGGGTCAAACCTTTACTTTGGTGTATCACCTCTTTAGATTAGGTTGTTTGCTTTCTTGCACTTTCTTCCCTTTTCATCCCCCCCCAGTTATAGCTATATATGTATATAGGCCTGTATGTAAATTTTGCTCGTTGAAACAAACAAGATACATCAGATGGAACTAGCCCATACCTAGAGACTCTCTCCTCTAGCTTCATCAGTCCCATAGGCGAGAGGAGAGTTTCCATGTTGCAGGGAGAAGGCAGGAACCTGTTTTCCTGCCACTGGGTGCAATCTCCAGTGTCAACATGTCTCATTGAAAATCCCATTATAATTCCCCCCTTTGGAGATGAGGTATGTGTATTATAAGTCATTCATGTCAAAATAAGAGTTAATTGTTACATGTAATGTATAAAATATAGCATCATATAATATAATTTTAACACTTGGACAATATGTTATCATAATAATGTATTTTAAAATCAAGGCTTGTATGTAACATATGTAATAAAGGGGATATACATGTCATGTCTAGGTAGTAACAATGCATGATATGTATCATGACACTTATAAATGTTATCAAACTCAAAAAATTTAAAAATATCAAGAGTTAGTGTCACACATAAGTGAAAGGCCCACATAAAATGTACATAGATATTTCACATCAAATAAGGGACATAAATATGTTGCATCAAAAGTGGACATAAAAAATGTTACATAAAAAAAGGCCAAGGGCCACAAGTAAGGGACATAAAAATGTTTCAAAAAAAGTCTAATTTTCCCAACATTATATACAAGAAAAAATAGACTATTATTTTATAGAAATTTGTATTAATATGTGAACTAACAGTAATTAAGATGAATTGAATTGAATATAAAACCATGTTATAAATTTAATTGAGACAAGCAAAAATGAAATTAAATACTAATTTTAAAAAATTAAAATCAATTAAAATAATCCTAAATATGAAATAAAATGAAAAAATATTTTTTTTATCTCATATCTGACTATGTTGACTGATAGATGACTAAATCAAGAAAAGAAGAGGAAAAATAACAATTGCTTAGAATTTGTGACTAAAAGTGAAAAAGGATAAGACCATCCCATTTGGGTTAGGATTGACTATCACTTCTGACCTAAACTAGTCAATCTTGGACCTTGATGAAAAATATAAAATTAAAGTCATGATCATCCATGATATCTTGAACTAGATCTATGTGCAGATATTTAACCTTAAAAAGTGTGAAAAATACCTAAAAATAACTTATCCAAGGTTGAAACCCCAATATGGATTATAATGATTGAAAACTTGAAAGTATAAAAATGGGAGTGTAATGGGAAAAGATTGCCCCAATCACCACCATGATGATTAAATCCTACCTATGTCTTCAATACTCCCACTTAGATTATTTTATGTAATTAAGCTGCTCTAACTAAATGAATGCATCTAGGGATGGATTGAATACTTGACCACTCTTTTCTTTAGAATTAATATAATAGGATTTGTCCTTGGTTAGGACTACTTCAAGTGGTTAGAATTTTAATTGTAAATAATAGGGAAACTTTGCTCAATGTGAATTAGTGTAATTATGCATCTAAATTGAAATTGACAAGTGGTAAAATACATGATTAAATGTTCCGTTATAATAATCCAAAGGGGAAACTACACACTAAGAATATAAAAACATGGATCACAATATAAAGGAGGGTTAAATTTTGAAAAATGATTTTTATAATCCTAAGGACAAAAACATCCCATAGTGCACATTATCCCCTCTTGGACATTTTTGTCATTTAAATAAATTTGTAGATTTTTAGTCTATATATATTAATATAGATTATTATGTGTGTTTATCAATTATTAGAACATTTATGTAGGTTTTTAATGGAAATTTATGAAATAAATAAGTCCAAGTAAATGCTTAGGTTAGAGTGAGATGGAGAAACTAGTCCAGATTAAGTGTACCAATTCTACAAGCTGAAATACGGTGAAAAATGACACAATCAAGTATTTTTTACTAGATTTAGGTGTATACACCTATTTTTCAAGAGATTAATAAAATCAATAAATCATAAAATAAGTAAATATCAATCTACATTATCCATATGTATCAATATCACATCCTAGTATAACTACATATCCTGTATAATTGTGTAAGATATCATTTAACACTTTTTGGAAAGAATAACCAAATCAACTAAATAATAGACTATTATAAAAGAAATAGAATTAAATAATTTAGATTCACAATATTTTTATATAGTGATGAATTATGAAATTAATCTATATATATAAAGTATAATGCCCAAAAATAATTTGAATGCTTAAATAATAGTAGAATAAGGTAGGATGATGCTCCACATGGATTGTTTAGATTCTATAAATTAGGTCTCTAATTACCTCAACACAACCATTAGAATATAGACACTAGCATCGACACTTATTACCTAGTTTAGACACTTTTGTCTACAATGAAGTACATGTCATTTTTGGAAATTTCACCTGTGAGTTTTAGGGTTCATTATCCCCTTGAAGATTATTTGTTTGGATTGTGCATATAGGTTTTATATATCAATGTGTATTTTAAACCCTAGCTTCTCTAATTGGGTAATGCCACCTTGAAAAATATGGATTATTAGGCTTAAGTGAAGTTAGGATAACCTCAAATACCACTCTATCAATGAGTACTAGTTACATAGCCATATACTCTAAAAGGGCTTTAGACTATTTTATTTCTCCCTTAAGTGGGATTGTGTGTTAACAATGGTTCAATATGCTATATCAAATTGCATGTATTGATCTATCTTATATCTTGAACAATACTAATCATGTGCTGATTTTTGAATGCTTTGGACTCTTAAGAATAATACTATGATTGATTTGGAAATAGGGAATAATAAGAAACTATTTCAAGCTTGAGAGGTTATTTTTCTTGGTATATAATAGATGTGTCCTTGATTTATACTTGATTATAATTAATGGTATTTTATTTGTATTTATACCACAAATTTTGAAATTATCTCATAGGAGGGTTAAATAAGAAAAATATTCCAACTCATACACGTTGAAATATTTGTAAATTTAATAGTTTGTAAAGTTTGAACACTAGTGAAAGACCTAGGATAGTGGTGTTGACACTAGTGTACTAATATAAACAATAGTGTCCAGGAGGATAGAAAGATATTGAAGATATGTAACTATAAGAGTATGATATAATTTTAGTTTTATGCATACTTTGGGCTATAGGTGATATGGGTAATTAGAATATCAAGTTCAGACTATAAGATAAGCGTTTAGGCTTAGTGAGATGGAGAATGAGAGTTTTTTAGTATTGAAAAGGTATTAAACTAAAGGGTTTATAAATTATTGATATTTATCAAGTGTAAAAGACTATTTTATCATATAAAATCCATATTTAATATCTAAATCTACCTTTTTAATATAGTAATGCATAAGGATGAAATTAATATGTTAAAGGATAATAAATTTTTACATTGATGTGTAAAAAAAACCTCTATTTTAATTTGATGTTTATGAATTTTTTACAACTAAGATCATGTTATGGTGTAATTATTTCATATAATATAAAAATTAAATAATTGAAATACTTAAAAGGAAAGAGATCAAGGAAGGATTATGGATGTCTGTCAATGAAACCATGTTTTCCCTTGGTATTTTACTTTCATAATTATTCTTATTTTATAAATCATTAGACATAGAGGTTCATAAGTGAACCATAGATATGTGAATAGGATAATTAGATAATGATCATGCCCCCAATATAGTGAAATGGTGAGTTTTGTTAAGGCTATCAATATCTCTAAACCTAAATTTCATAACTCAAGTGTATACATAATATATCTACTGTATTATATGTCACAAATCTAAAAAACTCTATCCCAAATTTATTAAAATTGATGCCAAATGCATAATATAGTGACCTAAGTTTCTATATGAATCATGTATAAAATTCTACCAATTTTTTCAAATGTATGTATGTGGAATCATGTCTCTATGACATTCCCCCCACCCAACCCCTCGACCTATTTGAGGTGAGGAGAATGTAACACTATATTCACCTTATCTAAAAAGGATAAGATAATAATACTATATTTTTATAAATCACGTATTAAAGAAGTACATCTTATTATCATGTCTAAGTTGATGTATTAATGAATCTCATAGTATCAAAAAATAACAAGACATAATATGCATGTTACAGATCATTTAAACATATATAAGTAACATGCAAAAGATCAAAAAATAATCAAACACACACACATAAGAACATTTAGTTTCATGTAAATGGGTTCTATGGAGACCATGAATAATGGATATGTTAAAATTCCACACACTCAAGGGGAGGACATGTTCAAATGTTCCAAAATTGATATAAGGTATCAAAAAATAATTTAACACAAGTAAGCCATGTGATAATATGAATAGGTGAACTATAATCAATTAGTATAAGGATATCATATTAGTCACAATAATCTAAAACTTTATGATCTTGTTGTTTAAAATTGACCAATAAAGGAATATAAAAAATTTAGTTTTATTATTGTTTACCTATAATTTATTCATCTTGTAATGTCTTTTTCTCTATTATGTCCTTATTTGTATCCTTGTGCATCTATAATTTTAGTGTCTTATGAATGTCTTGAGATAAGGGATTTATTTTAATTGATTCACCTATCTCATAATTTGATATATGATTGAATGGAATGATATACATGGGTGGTACCATTTGAAGGACCCATCATATGTTGGAGTTTAATATTTTTTAGAATTTTAAGGAGTTATCATCTATAGGCATAGTCCAGAATATCCCATTATTTCTGAATTTGACACATCGATGTAATGTATATGTCATAAATTCCATAGTATGTAACCAATGTCTACCCAATTTCAAATTATAATGCAATGATCAATACATTAATTGGAATGTATCTTAGAATTTTTTGGTCCCAATGTCACACCTAATGTGATTTGGCCAATTAGCAAGCTGAATGAATTATCAAATCCTTTGATATGGATACCTAATTTTTGAAGTAGATTAATATTGATGCCAATTTTTTTAACCCTTTTTATAAATATTAATGAAGGAATATCCTAATCAAACCAATTAATAATATATTTTAAAAACATGCCAATTAAATAACTTTGCTTCATAATATTTGAATATAGTTCTGAACTATGAAAGTATGCCTAGTAAAATTCTTAGAATTTACATGTTTACTTACATTTTTACATATTTTTTTTATTTATGTCAGTAGATATCATATCCTCTTCCTTTATATACACACATATATTTCATTAGTACTTGAGTGTGATACATTCATACACTATATCCATTATACATGAGCCTACACATATTGGGACTTTCTTCTACCCACATGACACACTACATTGGGAACAACTAATTATCTTGATCACAATTAATATCAATGCTACTATTATATGATTAATTTATCATGTTGATATTATATAATAATTCTTATAAATTTTAATACACATGCTTACATCTTACACTATGTGCTATATATGTTATTTTATAGGACATTTAATTAACACACGTATGCAAGGATTGATACGATATGCTTATGCTAGTTTATAATATTTAACTTATTCATCTTATCATATGTCTTACTTGAGTGAAGTTATTTTTTATACCTTTTCTCAATTATGGAACATTTGAACATGCTCTTTGTTTTTTGGCCATAGTGTCATTCATTGTTATTTATTTGGTGTGCATACATTTGAACAGTACTCTTCCTTGTGTGTGAGAGAAATTTGAACATTACCCTTTTTTTTAGTCTCTTTAGACTACTTTTTAATGATAATGATTTATCTTGTGTGTGTGATTAATTATTTTATAAGCATGTTCTTATTACATATAGACATTTCCATGATACATATCATGAATCTTATGTATTTTTATGTTTGTATAATATGAGATTCATTGATTTATTGACTTAAACATGATACCACTATATGATTCTTTATTACATGATTGATACATATACAACATGTTTATATTATCCTTTTAAGATAAGATGACTATCACATTGCATTCACATCACCTCAAAATGGGGAAGCATAAATGGGGTAATGTCATAGAGAAATGAGTCCACATACATATATAGATAGTATAATTGACATAATTTGATACAATTTACATGATTCTTATATACACATGAGTAAGAATATTATGTACTTGAAATCAATATTCATATATTTGGGACATAGCTTTTTATATTTTTGATAGATATTATACATAATTTATAGACAAGAGGTTGTATATATATATATATATATATATCATATTGAGACACATTAGAGGTGTATATTCCATGAAAATGGACCATATCATAGATACATATTTATATTATATATTAATTTATGCACTGACCTTACCCATATGCACTGATTGAACTTTATTTATCTTAAGTTGTTAGCTCCATTGAGTAGTATATTTGAGATTAGATTCATTTTATGGCCTTGGAACTACTTTCCTTTTTAATCTAGATATGGTTATAACATTTGACCTAGGTGATATTTTTTAGATTATCTCTATTTTGTATTCACTTAAGTTATGTGATTAAGATTTAATGATATGGATGACCTTGGAAAAACTCACCCTTACACCAGATTGGTGGCATGATGTCTCTCCAATTATCCTCTTCACATCTATAAGGTTTAGTTGTGAATTTTTATCCAATTATCCAACAAGGAATAATCATTACCAAAGTAAACTACCAAGGGGAAACATGGTTGCATTGACATAAATTTTCACTCTCTCCCTACTCTCTTTTCTTTCGATTATTTAAATTATTCATTTTTATATAATATTAAATAATAAAAATGTAACATGCTCTTATTTTTAGGAAATACACAAATGTAAAATTTAGATATGGATCAATTAAAATCAAGGTGTGTTGTACATACCATGGTACACATTTGTTTTACTTTAAACTAGTAATTGCATCCTTATGTATCACAAGATTAAATGGGGGTGAAATGGGATAAGAGATGTAAATTATAACTATAGATTATATATAGAAAACTAGTCTTGTACACTTTAAAAATATCACTCAAGGCACAACCCTTTAGTTGAAGTCATTTTTACTATTAAAAGTCTTGTGTTCACTATATCACTATGCCTAAATGTTTATCCTATAGTTTGAGCTTGGTAGTTTGTTTGCACAGATCACATATAGCCCAAATTAATACCCTAATCTTATAGTTAAATATCTTCAACATCTTTAAATCCTCTTAGATACTACCATCCAAACTAGGACACTAGCATCAACACTAGTGTCCCAGATCTAATGCTCATGTTTGAACCATTAAAATGTTTAAATTCTAAAATATTTCAACGTGTATGGGTTGGAATATTTGTATCAATAACCCTCCTATGATATAATATTAATAGGTTTGGTATAATAAAAAATCAAAGAGAATTCATTATCATCAAGCACAAATCAAGTACAAATCTATTTTATACCAAAGAAAAACACTCTTAAATTTGAAAAACTATCATATTATTCACTATTTTCAAATTATTTAGAAGATAATTATTCACATAGATCTAAATAATTTAAAAATCATCCCATGAGTAATATTTTTCAAGTTATAAACTAGATCACTATATGCACTTTGATATATCATATTAAACCACTGTTCACACACAAGCCCATATAAAGGGGAGACATGAATTATCTTGATGCCCTATTCATAGGATATGTCTAATATGGGTATTTGAGGTTAGCTCAACTTTACTTAATCCCACTAACACCTATTTTTCAAAGTGTCATGTCCAAATTAGAGGACCTAGGGTTTGAGCTACATATTGATATCAAAAACCTATACACATTATCCAAATAAATAATATTAAAGGTGAAATTGAAACCTAATAAAAGAATGAGGTCATTTCTAAAAATGACCTTAACTTCATCATAGATATAAGCTTCAAAACTTGGACATAAGTGTTGATGGTAGTTTCTAGGCTACCAAAGAGCTAATTTCCAAAACCTGGTGAATCATAACAAAACATTATACTATCTTATCTTGCACATGCACTTATGAGATCTTATTATGCATCAATAAAGAATATAATTATTTTTTCTTATTCATATTGTCACTTTAATTTTATTTTTTGGCATTTTGTTTTCTATATTTAACATACTTTCATCATTCAACACTATAACAAAATTTTGTGAATCTGAATTACTTAAATGGCCTAATTTTAAAATATTGTAATCTTTATTTTATTAGGCTATTCCCCTAACTCTTTCCAAAAACCATTTTTTTTAAATATTTAAAATGAAATAATAGCCCAATCAAATAAGGAGTAGACTATCATAAAAGCATGCCAATTGAACAACTTATATTCAAAATATTATGATATAGTATTGGATTATGAAAGTATGATAAATATATAAATTATTATGACCAATAGTAAATTGAATAATTAAACATTAATACGTTATAATAATTATATTATTTAATTATTCACAACAATATTTAGGAAATTTATGTGTAAAATAAGGTTGAATTATGCTCCAAAATAATTTGTTATATTTTATAAATTTACTTTATATCCACCTAAACACTACCATTATAATATAGACACTAGTGTAAAAACTTATATCCAAAATGACATACATTACTTTTCTATAAATTTTGCCTTCACATATTAGGGTTCACTACCACCTTACACATTCAATATTTGAATCATGCAAACAAGTTTTGGATATCAATGCATAGTTTAAACCCTAGGTCTTCCAATTAAGGTGTGCCACTTTACAAAATATACATTTTTAAGCTCAATTTAAGTCAATATAACCTCAAATACACATATATAAAATAGTGTTTCTTACATATCCATATATTTTGAAGAGGGCCTCAGACCGATGTAGTTCTCCCCCTTATGTGGTCTTGTGTGTGAATAATGGTGAAATATGAGATACAATAATGCTTGTAGTGATATATATTTTAAATTTAAAAACACTACTCATGGGATAATTTTTGAATTCTTTGGACCTTTAATAATATTTCTCCTATGACTAATTTGGAAATAATGAAGAATAGGGTAGTTTTTCAAGGTTGAGAAGTTCTTTTTCTTTGTATAAAATAAATATGTTATTGATTTGTACTTGATGATATTTAATGGTATGTGAATTTTATTTATACCACAAATTTTTAAATTATATCATGGTAGGGTAAATTTATACAAATATTCCAACCCATACATATCAAAATATTTGTAAATTTTACCATTTGTAAGGTTTAGACATTAGAGTCAAAGATGGGACACTACCATCAACATTACTATCATAGTCTACATGGTAATGTATATGAGGATAGAAATATGTTGAATATATGTAACTATTATAGTAATATATTAATCAAATTTTATGTATACTATGGTCTACATGTGATCTAGGCAATTAGAATATCAGTGTTAAACTAGAGGATGAACATTTAAGCATAATGAGATATAGCATGTGTTGGGATATGTGCAACAGACTCATATCTCAAATAACCCATTCATTATCATATATAATTTTTATGGTATCATTTTTGGGTAGATAAGTCATCCTATGAAGTAACCATATCCTAAGAAGGCTATAATAGGAGGTAGGGATTAATACTTGATGATCATATTATGAATTTTATTCTTATTATAGCATTGTAGAGGCTTCTCCTTTTAAGTGGCTCATAATTTTATCATATATTATAATTTATTTTAGTTATATTGTGATCTATTTATTTTATTATAATTTATTGGCAAAGTAATTTCATTAAAAATAATATCAGAGCATTGATTTAGGCCATTAAGTTTGGAAAACCCTAACATTATAGAACCAATTATATCTTTAAATAAGTTGAAAATTTATGTTAAATTTTTTAATAAATTTTGATGATCATTCAAGGACATCTCAATAAAAAAAATAGGGTTTGGAGATCTAGTTTGTGATAGTTATTACTGATTTAGTATTTTCCATAAATTCAATCTAGAGGCCACATTTTGAGGATTGTTTTAAATTTTTTGAAATATTTAAAAAATATGTGGAGGGTTTATTATTTTTAATTTATTATTTAAGCCTGAAATTAGTGATAAAAATCTTGGTTAAATTTGTGCCAAAGGTGATAATCAAGATCAACATTGTCAAGCCTTGTTATGTCAAGACTGAAAACCAAGGGCCAAGGTATAGGTGTTAAAATTTTGAGTAAAATTATTCATAAATAAGATATGGATTAATAACATGGAGTTTATAAATTAGTTGTTCTATGATTTTACACAAAATATCAAAAAGTAAGCCAGCTTGAGTATGATGTTTGTGACATACAATTTGATGTGTAAGGCTTATATTATAAAATAAAGATAATATAATATAAATTGTAAGACATGGTGATAAATTTGAATAATATTTAGAAAAAATAACCACCTATCACCATTACACAACCAAAATAGAGTGGATATTTTATCTATCCCAATCCAAATCCAAGTACCTTGCAGCTAAAGAACATAATGCCAAAAGTGGAAATGTGAAAGTTTGGTGAGAAGGATATCATTACCTAAATCAACCAAATGGATTATTTTTTATATACACTAGATTCCATGTGGGAAAAAAATAGTCATGGTATCCCTATATCTAGAACCATAATAATTCATTTGGTATCGATGGTTATGTTCTCAAAAGAAAAAGGCTCTCAATTTCACCTAATATGATCTTACAAAGGAGATAAAACTACACTATATCAATAGTTTGAGTGATAAAAACTTTATTCAACTATAAAAGTTGTAATAAAAAGGATCAGTGAAGGATTATATTCATCAATTCTAAAACCTCTCTTTGTACATTGACAACATTCCCGAGAATCACTTGAATGACTTATTTCCTGGAAGTCTCAATGACCACATTGAACATGAGGTATGCATGTTTAATCTAGATAATATCTTTGAATTTATTATCGATGATGGTAGGGTAGATGATCTTTTTATATATTAAGTGGTAGTCATTCACCAACATCAAAGATCAAATCAAATTATCAAAATCATTTTTGTACCTACTATATTGACACATCAACAAATTTTAGATAAATGAATCAAAGTTTTGTGTTTCAATTATGATATAAAATGGAGAAAAGGAGATAAATGCACTGATAATAAATTTTTTTACATTTAAGGGGTCAATAAGGAATAATATTATATTGAAGCATTAGGTGAAGATGAAATGGTATTAGAGATAGAATGTAGAGAATCTCAACTAACTATCTCCTGTCATGCACTTTCAAGTATTAAGACTCTTTAAACCCTTAGAGTTATGGGATTCCTCAATAAATTTAAGGTAAAAATGTTTATTAAATCATGAAGTACACATAACTAATAAAAATTAAGTTGGCTACTCATTTGAACTATTTCATTTATCTAGCTCCATAATTTCAAGTCATTATTATAGATGGTAGTACATTCAATTATTCTAGATTATTTCATGGTATTAATCTTGTTATGGGTGACTAAAGGTTATATTATCTTATGTTTTTATACCCATGGGTGTGGCAAACATTTTTATTGAAGTCTAATGCCTCACAACTTTGGGCACAATTGATATGAATTTATAGGAACTATTCATGTACTTTCATTTTGAAGGTAGGATATTTGAACTACATAGATTACATGGAAAATATCCATAATTGGTTGGTTCACATTATATGAAATATTATCAAAAAATGGATGAAGGATTTATATCATGATTGTGTTCCATAAAATTCTAATCAATAAATTTATCAACACATCTTGATCTATAAATGATTTTGTTGACCACCCAACTATTTTTAGTGCCTTGCTAAAAGGAATTCACCAAGAATAGAACATGATCATGTTGTATGACTACTCCCAATGAGTAAACTACCAAACATTAGACCATATTGGTATCTATATTCCTATAAGAGTGAAATTGATAATACAGTACATGAGATGTTTGAGTTAGGTATTATTAAACATAACCAAAGAGAATATTTATCTCTAGTGGTCATGGTGCATAATAAGGATCACACTTAGAGGATGTGCCAAGACTATAGAGAGATCAATAAGTACACCATCAAAGGTAAGTTACCTATTCTAGTAATTTATGATTTTTTAAATGAGTTACATGGTGTTATTTATTTTTAAAAACTAGATCTTCATTTTGGGTACCATCAAATTCATATTAGAGATGAAGATATCCATAAAACAAGTTTTACAACTCATGAAGGCCATTGAGAGTTTTTATCTTCTATTTTGGTCTAAAAGACACACCATAAACATTCAAAAGTTTTATGAACACTAATTTTAGGAATTTTTAATGAAATTTATGTTCATTTTTTTTTATGATATCCTAATATACAATAAATCTTGGGAAGAGCATTTTTAGCATGTGAAATAGGTTTTGTTATGTTAAAACAACATCTAATTTATACAAAACATTATAATTTTATTTTGAAGTCTACGAGGTGGATTATTTAGGTCATATTTTTTCACATGAAGGTTTCAAATTAGACCCTAATAATATCAAATCTATGATGGGGTTGCAAGTTACAAAAAACCTCAAGAATCTCTGGGGTTTTTTGGGACTCAGAAGTCACTATCATAGATTTATGAAAAATTATGGTAGCATATAAACACCACCCAAAATTATTTTGAATAATGAATCCTTCCAGTATAATTAATCAAGGGTTATTAGATTTTATAATCCAAATGGGGTTATGTGCACAACTCTAATTTTTGCTACCCCTAATTTTTCCAAGACTTATTATTTAATGTGATGCATCAAGATATGGCATGGGGGTAGTACTCATATATAAATTAAGACACATTACATTTGATATTAATAAACTAAAGGTTAAAAATAAGATAAAACCAATCTATGAGAAAGATATGTTTTATATTCTGCATGTAATTAAGAAATGGATACCTTATCTGATGGGTAAACATTTTAAGATAAAGACTAATCATGATAATCTAAAATATTTTTTATAACAATGCTTATATTAAGAATTAAAAAAATGTGTGCTAAGATATTGGGATATGAATTTTAAATAATATATAATAAATTAAAAGAGAATGTTATAGTATATGTACTATTCAAGAAGGTTGAATCCATGGAAGCATTGTTATGTCTAAAGACAATTTAGTAGATAGATTGGTTTAAAGAGGTTAGATCAAAATGGGAGAATGAAATTGATACATACATTTTGATTTAAAATATATATAATGGGTCTAGTGATTCTAAAAAATTTAAGTGGAAATGTAATGCATTATGTTATAACTATCGATTAAACCTATGTAATAATTATATCCTCAAACACAAGATCCTTTAGGAGATTCATGTATATCTAATAGGAGGTCAATCCATTTTTTTTAAACCTATCATAGAATCAATGAATATTTATTTTTAGAAGGGCTCAAGGGGATATATATAAATTTTTAGATGAATGCATAGTATGTCAACACAAAAAGGGTGAAACAATTAAGACACAAGCTCTTTTTCATAATTTAGCCATTCTTAATGAAAAGTGGGAGGAGGTTTATATGGATTTCATTATAGGTTTTCCAAGTTTTGAGTGTAAAAATTTCATAATGGTAATTAATAATAGGCTCACAAAATATATATATTTTGTCTCCTTGTCACAACCTTTTGTAGCTAGTACTGTAGTTACCACTTTTTTGTATATAGTTCAAAAGATGCATGGTACTCCCAAGATCATTGTAAGTGATCATGATCCTTAATATACCTATATTTTTTTAACTAATTTATTTTCATGTTTGGGTAATCATTAGGGTCATAACTTATCATATCATTCTTAATTTAATGGGAAAATAGAGGTGGTAAACAAATTATTATAAGGGTATTGCTGACGTGGGTTTTGGCACACACAAACTTGCAAGTCAGGTGAGGACTCACCCAAACTCTCAATAAAAGAGGTTCTTAGGTAACTTCTCAAAGGTCTTTTTTAATGGGTCTCAACATACTAGTCTCATTCAGTTGGTCATTACGGTTTTTTTTAGGTCAAGGTACCTTTTCTAGTTAACACTTGTCAAAATAATCTTAGACTAAAAATAATATTTCACTTAGATTCTAAAGAAACAACACTTAGGTAATATTACTTGTAATTCCATTACTAAATTCAACAATGCACCAATAATTAAAAATAATCAAATATCATGCAATATAGATAAAACCTTAGAAAGTTATTGTAAATCAAACTATTTCTAAAATTAAATGAACCATGTTTATAAAAAAGATCAAAAAGGAGAGATGGAAGGGATAAAATGGAATGATGAGCCTAATTTATAGAATTATAGATATATTTTAATTAAGAATACAAATCATTTGAAAAAACAATCATTATTTGTTTAGTGGAGCAAAACTAACATACAAATAATAAGTAAGACTATGGCATAATGTTAGATATGTAGTTAAGGTAAATAAGGTCACTATGTGTATGTGTGTGCATGTGTGTGTGTGTGTGTGTGTGTGTGTGTGTGTGTGTGTGTGTGTGTGTGTGTGTGTGTGTGTGTGTGTGTGTGTGTGTGTGTGTGTGTGTGTGTGTGTGTGTGTGTGTGTGTGTGTGTGTGTGTGTGTGTGTGTGTGTGTGTGTGTGTGTGTGTGTGTGTGCGCGCGCGCACGCGCGTGCGTATGTGTGTGTGCGTATGTATGTATATATAAATGTAGACTAAGAATATCAACTAAAAAATACTTAAACTTAAATATACTTTATGAATAAGAATAACATTCACTACATACTCTTAATGAACATGGAAATAAACCTAATTATCCTTAGCTCATTAAAAGAATAAAATTACCCAAAAATTAGAAAATTGCATACAAGGTAGAGGCAAATCTCTTTGATCTCTTACCTAACTACTCTAATCTCTTAGTTGATCAATCATACAACCTTTATTCAAATGAATATATGGTATTTTTTAGGAAACACAAGCCCATTGGTCATTAATCCATTCATGAAGTGGTGGTTACAATAATTCAATGGGATAATGCCATTTAAAATTTGACATTTTGAATAGCTTGCTCAATCTCAAGGTAATCGACCACCAGTCCATGTTCAACCAATCTTGAATTTAATTATGGGTGGTTGAATGTCACCAAAATTTATTTGGAACAACCTTTTGGACATGATTTGTGAAATTTACCAATGCTTAATTGAGGCATTATTATATCTTTTATGTCCTTAGTCCCTTGAATCCAATATGCACACTAGTTCTGAGTATAATGCCACTATCCAAATAGTGTTGAATCTTGTATTTGATGATGAAATTTCCATTAAAAGGCTCCCTTTGTAATTTGACATTGTAAGTGAGATTAGAAACATAGTTGGTTATGGGATATGACTATTTTATGGTATGATATGGCCATAAATTTTGGGATTTTGAAATGCTTAGGATGACCATACCAAATAGCCTAGAAATTAAGAATCATATTGATGTCATGTTGCCACTTGGAAATATTTTATTAGTCAAGGGACCTATGGTAAGATCTTGTCATTAAAGTTATGCTAAACGGAATATTTTTAATTACTAATTACTAAATTGAGGGATCATATTTTTTTTATCATCCTTTTTTTAAGATGCCTTGGGATCTTGACACATGGCCACATTTTGAACATCCATAAGTCTTTTGCCTATTGATTATGCATCGACCACCCTAAGGGCTTGATAAAATAATATTATGCCATGTGCCATCATCCTAGGAATATAGAGGGTTATTTGGAGGGCTTTATGTTTAATGTGTCTTGAATAGTCTAAATCCCCAATATTTTGACATGTGGCCTCATTTCAAGCACTCACTCAATCTCCCATCTATCTAACTGCTCTAATCAACCTAAGGGCACAAAGAAGTGTGATGTTTCCATGTGGATCCATCCCATTTAATGAGAGAGTTTGTACCACCTATTTATAATGTATTGACCGTATTTGGTACTTGAAGAGATAATATTATGCCACCTATAGACATTTTGGGCATATATAAGCTTAGATATAGATTATAAGTGCATAAACTACCCCAAGGCTATAGTGAAGTAAGATTATGTCATATGGCATGATCCTTGACACCCAAAAGGTCGAAGGCATAGGATATATTGAAAAATTAGAAACCAAATAAGTCTTAAAAGCACAAGTAATAGAGTGAGTGATAAGTGGCATCACCTCACTCATTTAGGCTTCATAAGAAATGAAATGACTGTTGGCAAGTTTTAAAAGAGAATAGTTGTTAGAATTAAAATATGAAACCTACCCAAAAATGGCTATGTCAAAAAATATAGAAAGATATATGGGAAGGTAATGTATAGTCAAATTAATAAAAAAAAATATCCTTCATATCTTAAAGCTAAAGTTGATCCCCTATTTTGAAAATGACCAATTTTTATAATAAATCCCTATAAACACTTAGTCAAATAAACTTGAAAAGGAGAAAAAATGACCAAATTGTTCAAAGAAAACATGTGAGAACTCTATAATAGTTAGATAATATGTATAAATATGAGGTGAAATGGTCTTGAAATGGAATTTTCAACTTCATTTAAAATATTACTTGAAATAGACCAATACTTATCAGATTTAGGTAGATTCAAAAAGTTGTATGAATGAGGTCCCAATTAAAAACATTATACTAAGTACATATAATAGACATTTAAAGTTTAGAATTAGTTAAATTAGTGAATAAATTATAAAATTATGGATACAACTTCTCAATGACTTTTTTAATTAGATCAACAAGTAAAATATACCCAAGGCCCAAACTTGATTTAAACTATAATACTAAACTCTAGAGTAAAAAGAGATTCTATGATTTTAGTGATGAAATTATGATGTGTTGTGAAAGAAACAACAAATGTCAAATCTATTATTGGGGCCCCTTTTTGGTAAGACTTAGTCCTGTGCTAGATAAAACACATATTTGAGCATAGAGACCCTTGGAGGAAGTGACAGACCCCTTTTTGTATACCTTGGCACTAACTAGATCAATTCCTAAAGTCCCCATGCTAACTAGTCGATGGTTAAAGAGCATCGTAAGCCTCAAGGCATACCTACCTAGTACTACATGCAATGTCTTAGGGATTGAGAAGCATGGAGGTTTAAGTAGTGGAGTAAATAGGAAAACTACCATGACCAACAACTCAACATGTACTTGGTTGTCCTATATAGTGTAATGGAGTTGACAAGATCTCACCTACTCATCCTTCATCATGTGCTTATCTAGTTAGTAAGAGGAGTGGCCAGTGCCTATTTAAAAGCAACCTTCAAGAGTGGAAGAGGATGATTTAGTTATGTAGTGAAGCTATGGTGAATCAAATATTGATACTAGGAATAAGATTTTTAAATGCTAAATAAAAAATGTAAGCCATGCTCATTTATGAGCTTCTAGCATAATTATAATTAGAATTTATTAGTGAAGGCTATTACTAGTTATTATAAAAAAATAAGATATCAATGAATGAATATAAATTATTGTTTATTTATGATAAATTATTATAGAATGGTTATGGTGTTCTTTCTCTATATAGTTTGTTGATGAACTAGGACTCCACCCTGGTAGTAAGTGTCACATTCACACCACTTAGCTCTCTTAACTAATGCAAAGAGCCCTCATGCTAAATTCAACACCAATTAACAACCTCAAGATTAATGGACACCCCCTTATGGACTCCTTGGCCTACATGTGTTGATAAGGCTTTGACCCCACTCTGCTCAAAGCATGTACCAGATAAATTGGTGAAACCCTTAAACCCTACATACCCCTTGATTGCAACATGATGAAACTAACCCAACATAGACTTGGTCCCTTTACTTCCATGCTTCAGGTGAGCACATAAGGTTCATGCCTTATATAAAACTAATACCAACATGTCAGTGTATTTAAATTTTGTGCACCAAACCTTTCTCTCATTTCACCTAACTCCTTTAACCTTAGAAATACCTTATAACTAGAGTTGTGTACATGATCAAGCACTGCACCTACTTAAGTGACACTCTTTACTATAACATTTTGGTTCTATTGTTGGGATGTGTTGAATTTAATTACTAATATGTTGTAGTAGAGTGATGCTCTGACTGTCACTTGAGAATATCAAGCATTGGCTGGAGAAAGTTGAAGACTACTTTACATAAAATCATCCCACATGCTAAAGAGAAAAGCTATGAAAATGGGTGTAGACTTATCTATATGACCCATTTTATGAAGTGTTCTTCTGTGAGCTACCTAAGCATGTATATAAATGGTTGGTTGAATATGTTGATACTAGATGAATAAATTATGGGTAGCACCTTGAGTGGACCATGGATCATGTAGAGAGGCTAGAAATCCTATATGAGGTGTGGATGCACATTGTCAACAAGTGGTGGGATGGTGATTTGAATAGCTACATGTTAGAGTTCATAGTGTTGAAATTTTCATGCCTAAAGTAAATAGAGCATGAGTTTCTTTGAGAATCAAGGAGCACATTCATCAAAGGACTCTACATCAAGCTAAAGAATCTCATGGTCAATTATGGGATAGTGTTACAGCCCTAACCTATCACATGTATGAGGATAAGAATAGCTGAATTGTGGCTTACTTATCACTATTTGATGCTATATCACATTTCTCTATGCATTTAATTTGTTGGTAGGTCAGCCTATGGAGTAACCATGGCCTAGATAGACTATATATAGGAGGTAGAGGGTAATTGTTTAACATAATATTGTGAATTTTGCTCTTATTAAATCTTGTGGAGGTTGCCCCCTCAAAGTGGCTTGTCTATTATCATATATTATGATATATTTCAGTCATATTTTGATATATTTCTATTATTCTACTTTATTTTTGAAGTAATTTCATTACAAGCGGTATCAGAGCTATGATTTGGGCAATCTTATGGGTGAAAACCTAATTTTTTAAATTTGGCTATATCTAAAAAATGGTTGTGAAATTATCTATAATTTTTTTAATGTAGGTTATAAATAATTAAATTAAGCTTCCTTTAAAATTTCAGATTATGTGGGTTTGTTTTACAAAAGTTATCTCTATTTTAGTGTTTTTCATAAAATTGCTCTATAGTGCACAATTCAAATAATTTTTAGGATTTATTTAAATTTTTGGAAATATTATAAAAATTTGTATATTTTATGTTCTTTGTATTTTTTTTATTTGAGGCAGACATAATTCCAAAATCACTTGGTCAAATTTGGGTCAAAAAGTGCCAATCAGGGTCGACATCATAAAGCCCTTTTATGGCAGGTCCACAAACTCGGGGCTGAGGAAAGGGTGTTGAAACTCCAGGTAAAACTCATGACAAGGAAGATATGGATTCATAAGGGGGATGTACTAGACCCTTTATACCAGGGTTCTTTGACATAGATCATAAAGTGAGCCAACTTGACTATAGTGTGCAAGGCCTTCAGAGTGAGGTGCAAGGCATACAATCTAATATGAAATCCATACAAGATAGTTTGGTGTATATCATAAAAAAATTGAAAAAAAATCAGTCAAATCATCCAACTAACACTATTTCACAACCCCACCAGGGTGGTTCTCCCAACCAATTTACTTCAAATCTAACTAAAGTGCCACAGAGGAACCTGTTACCAAAGGTGGATATGCACAAATTTGATGGAAAAGATCCACTCAATTGGATCAACCAAATGGATAATTTTTTTGATCTACATTAGATCTCAGGTGAACATAATGTTACCATGGCATCCTTGTATCTTGAACCTGATCAATTCATTTGGTATCGATGGTTGTGTGCTCAAAAGAAAAAGATGACTCTCAATGTCACTTGGTCAGTTTTTACAGAGGAGTTGTAATTACACTATGGCAATAGTGTGATAAAGAATTACTTTAGCCAACTAGCAAAATTGTGATAGATTGGCTCCATCAAGGATTATATTCATAATTTTTAGAACCTATCTTTATAGGTGGAGATAATTTCTAAGGTGAACTTGAATGACCAATTTTTGGGTGGACTCAAGGACCACATTCAACATGAGTTATGCATGTTTAATCCACTTAAGATTTATGATTCTATTCTCATGGCACATAGAGCTGAGGAAAAATTCATAGCCAATAAGAAGCAGCCATTCACTCACTTCAAATATTGTAGCATAATGACACCAACATTTCCTCCACCTACCAGAATGACCCCACAACAAATTGAAGAGAAGCATGCAAAAGGATTATGTTTTGGTTGTGATAGCAAGTGGAGCAAAGGACATAGATGTGTTGAGAAGAATTTATTATACATTGAGGGATCCAATGAAGATGAAGAATAATATGATGCCTCTAATGATGATGAGGAAGAGATAGAGGAGGTACCTAAAAATTCCCAACTTACAATCTCTTGTCACGCACTTACAGGTATTAGCACTCCACAAACTCTTAAGGTGGTGGGTTTCCTCAAGAAATAGAAGGTGACAGTGTTGATTGATTCAGGGAGCACACATAACTTCATCAACCATAAGTTGGCCACTCGATTGAACTATTTCATCTACCCAGCACTGAAATTTCAAGTCATGATTGCAGATGGCAGCATAATTAATTGTTCAGGTAAATGCCATATTATTAAGCTTGTTATGGGTGAGTACAATCTTGATTCTCCTATGTTTTCTATTCCCATGGGTAACACAGACATTGTTTTGGGAGTATAATGGCTCACAACCTTGGGTACCATTGAGATGAACCTCCAAAAACTATTCATGTGCTTTCATTTTGAAGGTAAGAAAATTAAACTACGTCGATTATAAGCAAAATCTCCACAATTGGTTTGTTCACATTAGATGACCAAGATACTAAAAAAGGGGGCAAAGGGAATTATTACATGATTATGTTTCATATAATTTCAACCCACACAAGCATCTACACATCTTGATCTACAAATGATTCTTGATGACCACCCATCTATTTTTGGGGCCATACCAAAAGGACTACCACCAATAAGAGAACATGATCATGCCATTCAACTACTTCCAGGGAGTCAACCACCAAATATCAGACCATATAGATATCCATATGCACAAAAGAGTGAAATCAAAAAAATGGTCCATGAGATGCTAGAGGCAAGGATCATCAGGCATAGCCAAAGTGCATATTCATCACTAGTAGTCATGGTGTGAAATAAGGATGACACATGGAAAATGTGCCTAGATTATAGGGAACTCAACAAGTACACCATCAAAGAATAGTTTCTTATTATATTAATTGATGATTTACTTGATGAGTTGCATGGTGCTAATTATTTCACAAAATTATACCTTCACTTGAGGTACCATCAAATTAGAATCAAGAATGAAGATGTTCATAAAACTACTTTTAGAATGCATGAGGGCCATTATGAGTTTTTGGTAATGCCCTTTGGTCTTACAAATGCACCATTTACTTTTTAGAGCTTGATGAACATGATTTTTAGGCCTTTTTTAAGTTTGTGTTGGTTTTATTTGATGGCATATTCATTTATAGTCAGACATGGGAAGCACATCTGCAACATGTGAAACAGGTGTTGATAGTTTTGGAGAAGCATTAGCTTTGTGTGAAGCCATCCAAATGTGCTTTTGGAGTACAAGAGGTAGAGTACCTAGGTCACATTATTTCCTATGAAGGTTTCAAATTTGATCCCCTAAAGATCAAAGCTATGATGGAATGGCCCATGTCAAAAACTCTCAAAAACCTCAGAGGGTTCCTAGGACTAACATGTTACTACCAAAGATTTGTGAAAGGTTATGGTAGCATAGCAGCTCCACTCACTGCATTGCTAAATAAGGATGCCTTTCATTAGAATGATGCCACCACTAAAGTATTTGAGAAACTAAAAGTATCTATGTGCACCACTCCATTTTTTGCTACTCCAGACTTCTCAAAGACATTCAATGTTGAATGTGATGCTTATGGATCCAAGTTGGGAGTGGTACTAATGCAGGAAGAAAGACCCATTGCATTTGAGAGTCATCAATTCAAAGGTAAGAATCTAACAAAACCTATTTATGAGAAATAAATTATGGTTATTCTACATGCAGTTAAACAATGGAGGCCCTATCTAATGGGTAGACACTTTAAGGTGAAAACTAATCATGATAGTCTCAAATACTTTTTAGAGCAAAGATTATCATCTGAGGAACAACAAAAGTGGGTAACCAAAATGTTGGGTTATGATTTTTAAATCATCTATAATAAGGGTAAAGATAATGTAGTAGCAGATGCACTATTTAGATGAGATACATCCACAGAAGCATTACTTTGTGCAATATCCTAATTGCAAGTAGATTGGGTGGATGAAGCTAGATTAGAATGGGAGCAAGACAAGGATACATAGGTTCTAATTTAAAATCTCCAGCAATGTACATTAGCCTCTAACAAATTTGAATGGAAAGGTAATGTCTTATGGTATAAGGGTATGTTATACTTGTACAAAAATTTTGAGCTTAAGCATAATATTCTTGTGGACTTGCATGCATCTCCAATTAGGGGACACTCAGGGTTCTTGAAGACATATCACAAAATTAAGAAAGAATTATTTTGGGAAAGAATCAAGGGAGATGTACAAAATTTTGTGGTAGAATTATTTATATGCCAATAGAATAAAGGTGAGACAATTAAGACTCTAGGTCTATTACAACCATTAGCAATTCCTAGTCAAAGGTGGGAGGAGGTTTCCATGGATTTCATCATAGGGTTGCCTTGTTCTAAAGGTAAGAATGTTATATTGGTCATTGTGGATAGGCTTACAAAATATGCCCATTTTTGTGCTCTCTCACACCCATTTTCAGCAAGTATAGTAGCAGCTATTTTTCTAGAAGCAATTCTCAAATTACATGGAACCCCCAAAATAATTGAAAGTGATCATGATCTTATTTTTACTAGTAATTTTTGGACTGAACTATTTTCCTATTTGGGTACTCAACTAGCTCATAACTCATCTTACCACTCCTAATCTGATGGATAAATAGAAGTGGTTAACAAATGTTTAGAGGGGTATTTCCATTATTTTATATCAGATAAATAGGAACATTGGGTTAAATGGCTACCTCTTTCAGAATGGTGGTATAACACATCTTTCCATACCTCTTCTAAAATGTCTCCATTTCTAGCACTATATGGTTACCATCCACCTTCGATCACTTCTTCATTAAAGGTGTAAACCAAGGTTCAAAATGTGGAGGAGCACATTCATCATCAACAAGAAGTTTTCGCTAGTTTGAGAGAGAATTTGGACTTGGCACAAAATAGGATGAAGCAACAAATAAATCACCACTATAGTGAGAGAAATTTTGAGGTGGGTGACTAGGTATTTGTTCGTTTGCAGCCTTATAAGTAGATGTCCTTGAAGCAACATAAAAAGGACAACAAACTTGATCCTAAGTATTATGGCCCTTATCAGGTTCTACAAAAAATTGGAAGTGTGACTTATAAGCTTGAGTTACCTCATTCATCTCGCATACACCCAGTATTTCATGTTTCATGTTTGAAGAAGGTCATTGGAAAGATAGTTTTAGCCCAAATAGAACTCCCAAAACTAGATGAAGAAGGATGAGTCATTTTGGAACTAGAGAAGATCCTCCAAACTTGTACTAAGAGGTTGAGAACTAGAGAGATTAGGGAATATCTGATCAAGTGGAAGAACCTGAGCAGTGAAGATGTAAGTTGGGAAGGTGAAGATTTTCTGCAACAACATCCAAAGTTGTTCAATGTTGAAGACAATGTTGGTTTTAACGGGAAGGGCATGCTACAGCCCTAACCTATCACATGCATGAGGATAGGAATAACTGACTTGTGTCTTAATTATCCCTCTTTGATGTTATATCACATTTCTCTATGCATTCATTTTGTTAGTAGGTCAGCTTGTAGAGTAACCATGGCCTAGATAGACTATATATAGGAGGTAGAGGGTAATTTTTTAACATCATATTGTGAATTATGCTCTTATTAAAGCTTGTGGAGGTTTCCCTCTTGAAGTGGCTTATCTATTATCATATATTATGATATATTTTAGTCATATTTGGATATATATTTCTACTATTCTACTTTATTTTTGAAGTAATTTCATTACAGATAAATACCATAAGGATGGAAGGCTAAAAGTCCTTGTGCATATGAGTAAGCATGAGGGGAATAAGGGGTATGTTTAGGAAAGGTGCCATGGAAGAGGAAAAATAACTTGAAACTTGAGAGCTCTAGAGGCTAAACTATGGTAAGTGTAGATGAAGGTTGATGGAAGACTTAGAACCTAAAAGTGCCAAAAGGACCTATAACAAGTAATAAGGGTATAGGGAAGGATCTTTTGAAAGACCATAACACATTGAGATAGAGGAAGAAACAAGTGGTTAGATTCCATAGATGGGTATGGTATGCAGTAAGTTCCTACAAGATGAGGCACTTAGAGATGCACTAAAGCCACCTACCCCCTTTGAACCTAAAATGCAATCCCATGCACTGGATCCCCCCTTGAGAATAGAAGAATAGTAACTGAACCTATTACCCTAGTTGACTATGATTGGACCAATATTTTAGATTAAGGATTTGTGATTAAATAAGTGATCATGTATGAAGAGTTGAGTAATGGTATGACTGACCAAGAAGGTGCTAGTTTGAGTGCCATAAACACAAGTACAAATATTCATGTGAAAGGAATGTTAGCCATGCCAATCAAGAAATAACTCATATTAAGTGGTATAACACCACTAGTGAGTGGAGCCATGCTATCAAGATCTACAATACAACCTCCTCCTTTAAGATCAATGGTCAACCCTACTATTGGGGGTATTGGGAGACCACCTCGTGTGTAGACACAGGGAGGTTAGGCACCATAGAATCCTATTACACCACCCCAAAAGATATACTATGAGATGGCCATGTATCTACCTAAGTATCATGGGGTTGAAAATTCCATAGAGTATATACTGAAGTGTGAGTTATAGTGGCACACTCAAGGAATTACTTAGCCCAAGTGAAAGGTAATGTAGTTTGTGACAACCCTACTAGATCGTGCCCATACCTGGTATTATAAGTTTGATCTAAACCATGATATGGTTGACTATGATGTATTGATTGAATAATTCTTAAAGGAGTTTAACATTCTTGAGTTTTAGCAATAGAGCATCATGATACTCAAGGATATTAGTCAAGGGTTAACCAAAAGCATGTGCTTGTATGATGCATAGTTTAAGTCTCTCCTCTCCAAGCTTCCTTATGATATCCACCAATTTTAGCATGCATAATGGTTTTTGGGGGGCCTACTGGTGTCATTTTGAAGGGCACTATCCATGAATACCTTCATGGAACCCCATGAGGTACTTGAATTTATGCTTTGGGCTGAGGTGGTAGGAAGTGCCAATAATGGGATTAGTCCCTTCATGGTAGCACATATTGTATTGATGACCTCTCAATTACAAAATCTTACTGATATATAGGCACATGACTCTCATAGTGGGCTATGGTGCACTATCTATGAGATAGAGTGGCACAAAAAGAATAACTACTTATGTAGGAATGTCCATGTAATACTCCCTAATTATGAGGTTTGTTATAGAGTGCATGACTACTGAAACTATCCCTTATTTTAGCATGTTGGTCAATTAAATACTATAGTTTAATGTAATATGTGTGATTCCTACACACACATGATAAATAATTTTAGAATCATTGATTAAATGTGCTAAAACATGGAGAGAGGCTCAAGGCAAGCTATGACTTTAGGTGGTGGCTAGATAGGCCAAGGGAATGAGATCTATATACATAACAACATGGGCTATGGAAACCAAAGAGGAGCATGAGGGCAAGGAGGTGGATGTGGAGGAGGGAGATTTACACCACAATCTTGTTATAAGTGTGGATCAATTATGCATTATCAATGTGACTACCCCACACACTTGACATGTGGGTACCGTTGAGGCCCACACATAGTGGAAGATTACCTAGATCTCTACAAGAAGTTGATGCAAGGTCAATTTGGTGTAGATAGAGGATTTGATATCATAAAACATGAGTCTAAAGAATGAACATGAGCCCCAAAGCCATAATAGACTCCCAAAGGGTCTCTAAAGGTGTAGATCATGATGCATAGTGGACACACCATCAACCACCCACCATGCCAAACCAAGACCTACACCTAAAATATGGTGAGTCATGCTACACTAAGTACATAGTATATCCTAATCCAAAATAAGTACCATATCTTGATCTTGCATGCCAAAAGGACATCTTGTAGCAAGCAATGATTATGATATAAGACCTATATGGTGAACTCTAATTGGCCAAAGATTTGGAGGCATAGGCCACCATAATACATAAAACGAAACACCAATTAGAAGCTAAATTTTAGGAGTTAATTGAGATCTTTCACCTCTTGTAGATGGAAGGGGTACTACCCCTACTAAAGGACTTGCTTCTAACACATATAGAGAAAGCACCAACATAGGAAGCCATCCACCAAGAAATAGAGATTATAGTACCACATATGGAGTGGATGCCATAAGTAAGACATATTAGAACACTAAGTATGACTAGAAATTACTAATAGGTTCCACCATCAATGGGTGGTCAGTTTGTGAAGTACTAGTCAACATAGGCATAGAGGTCAATATCCTAACCAAGAATGCCTGGGATAAGATGGGGAGGCCACCCTTGAGACCATTTCCACACACATTGTTCATGGTGAATAAGACTTGAGTGTAGCCCATATAAATCCTAAAGATCACCATAGTGGACATCATGGGCACCAAAATCTAAGTTGAGTTCAAGGTCATAGAGCTAGCAGAGGAGGACAAATACCTGGCACTCTTAGGAATTCTATGGTGATATGAAAAAAACACCAATATTTACTTTAATAAGTGATATATGACCTTCAAAAATTACAAAGAGAGGGTGGTGATACCTCTCTTAAGTGACCAAGGGCCACCTTATGTTGAGAGTGTTAATCTTGAGGACGAGGTTAACCATATTTATAGCATCATGACATAATGTGTTGAGACTCTCAATCTTAGTGAACAAGGGGTGATCACTTGGGAAGATGGCCAATCAACCTCAGATACAATGGATTTATCCTATGAACATTAGGTCAAATAATCCTATGAGGTCACTAGGCACATATGCTACCTAGTGTACAAAGCTAGACCTGAACTATTTGACATAGGCTTGATAAGAATTACATGAACCCAAAAGAAGTTGACTACTTTCACCAAGAAGATAGGAAAGAGAGTACTCCAACTCAGTAGGGGAAAGCTCACAGTACTTCCTTAGTATGAAAGAAGCTATCCTATTGAAAAGTATGTACAGGATATTAAAGCATGCATCCCAAAAGAATTTGATTAGTTGGGCATATTAGTGTACACACTAAAGAGTATTGAAACACACTGGTAGGCTATGAAAAAACCTAGATTGCCTACTTGGTGGGATGTGAAAGTAACTATGTGCACTAGATTTGGTATGAATAATGAGAATCTAGACATACCACCCTACAGTGGCAAATCCAACATAATTTCACACATCTTGCTTTGTGAAGAAACTTGGGTAATCTATGGAGAAAACATGCCATAAGGCCTATGGGTGAATGCCTTCTATATAGATTTGAAAACATAGGCATGAGCATGGTACATCATGAATGATATGTGATAAGAAATAGGAAATTGTGACACATTGAAGGAGAAGTTTGTGCACACTTTCTCCTTCTCTTCATAGAACCTTGAGTTACTAAAGCTACTACAAGTTATCCACTGAGCTATTTTTGAGGACACAATTATTTTAGAAGAACACTTAAAAGTGATGCTCAGATAAAAAGGACTAGCACTTCTAACTTTCTTCTATGAAATGATAATCCATAGTGACTCCAATGAAGAAAATGATAAGACCTAAAAGGAGTGAAATTAGAGGGCTTTGGTAGGTAAGAAAAAGATAGTGCATCTCATTGATGACAACTCTCTAGATGGTGGAGACCCAATGTACCTCTAGGTTGAGATGATAGAGGGAAAGAGGTAGATGGAAGACTCCCACCAGGAGAGAAATGAACCCTATCATGCACCCCTCAAGACCACCCAATTAGACATCAGTGCCAAAGGTGAGCCCAAGATGGCCACCATAGGTGTATACTCATATGATGTGGAGATCATATGCATCATCAAGCTCCTAAGGGAATTTGAAGACCTCTTTAAATGTAACTAAAAGGAAATGAATTACACCCACCCTTCATTAGGAAAGATGAGCATCAAACTAGTAGATGTTGAAAGACTAGTCAAGAAATGCCCCTATCAGATGAACCTCAATCTCTGTGCCAAGGTGAAAGAATAGATAGATGGGATATTGGCCACTGGTGTCATCTACCTAGTGTAGGAATCTAATTGGGTGAGTTCAATGGTCATCAACATCAAGAATGATGGGTGCATATGAATCTGTATTGATTATAGGATGTAGAATACTACCTACATCAATGACCCTTTCCCAATAAATTTCACTGATGAAGTCTTAGATGGGCTCATAGGGTGAAAAATATACACCTTCACTGATGGGTTCTAAAGTTACCATTAGGTATAGATAGAGGAGGAGGAAGATAGGCCCAAATCCACCTTTGAAATTGAATGGGGTTGTTTTGTTTACAACATGATGCCCTTTGAGATCAATAAAGTGTTAATCATGTTCTCTAGGGTGGTGATCATTACTTTCAAGGACTTCATTCACAAGTTCCTCTAAGTATATCTTGATGACTGGACTATATATGTTCTTATACAAGACTACCATGACAACATATACCTTATGTTCAAAAGGTGCAGATAGCTCTAGATATCATTAAATTTGAAGAAGTGCATCTTCATAACCCCATTTGGCATGCAACTTGAGTACATCATCGGTAAAGATAGATTATCATTGATCTAGTAAAGATTGCAATAATCATCTAGCTCCATACCCATTCCATGCAAAAAGATGTTCACACCTTCCTATGCCATTATGGCTACTATAGGAAGTTCATAAGGGGTTATGAAAAAATTGTTGTGCCTCTAGAGGAGCTCTTGTGTAAGGATGGTCTATTTTACTAGGGCAAGGCATAAAAGGAGGCATTTGACACTTTAAATTTAAAGTTAACAAGTATACCAATAATTCAATTTCCTAAATAGATGAATCCTTTTCATGTCCACATTAATGCATCAAGATCAGCCATCAGTGCCATTTTAGCACAACCAAGCAAAGGTAACATGGACCACCCCATTTCTTTCACAATAAAAAAGTTGATGTAAGCTTAGTAGAACTATACCACCACCAAGCATGAAATGTTGGCAATGGTTTATGCCCTATAAAATTTTAGATAGTATCTACTAGAAACTCTATTCACTTTCGTCATTGATCATAAGGCACTAAAATACCTCATAGACAAACCTATTTTGCATGAGTGCATTTGTAAATGGTTTGTCCTCTTCCATGATTTTCAATTTTTAGTCATGGTTAAACTTGGAAAATAAAATTTGGGGCTAGATCACTTTTTTCACATCAATTCTGGTGACATGGTGGTGCCAATTAAGGATGATATGCTAGACACATAGCTATACCAAGTTTATCACATTCTTGAAGACTGGTAGATATTGTCACTTTCCTAACCTTAAGGCTAGGGCCACAAAAATTGACCTCTAAAAAGAAGAAGCAACTTTTTATCCATGCTTCCCTCTTCTATCTAAATAAGGGGGAGCTATAAAAGATGAATAGGGATTAAGTCGTATGCCAGTGTGTTTTGGAACATGAGTGGGAATCCATCCTTTAAGAAGCACATGAAGGGATATCCGAAGGACATTATGCAGGAGACATAATGGCATGCAAGATTCTACAATCAAGGTTATGGTGGCCAAGCCTATTTAATGACACAAAGTAATACATGAAGACATGTGATATATGTTAATTCATTGTAAAATCAAACCATCAAGATGAGATTCCTCTTATCCCTATTCTAGCCCAAGTGCCATTTGAGAAATGGGCCATTGACTTTGTAGGGCCAATCAACCATGTAGCATAGCACACAAGGGCTAGATATATCCTCATGATAATTGATTATTTCACTAAGTGGGATGAGTTATCACTAAAAAATAACTACGTATAAATAAAAACCATGTGATTCATCTAGGAAAACATCATCAGCCGATATAGGTGCCCATTAAGTCTGACTAGTTGATATGGTGGCACACCACAAGACCACCTCATATCATCCCCATGCCAATAGTATGGTTGAGGCCTTAAATAAGATCCTTAGAATACACCTCACTATGATATATGGAGTAGGCCATAAAGAATAGGATGATCATGTATTTTCAGTACTATGGTCTGATTACATGACATACAAGCACCTAAACAAGGCTACACCATTCCAACTAGTGTTTAGCATGGAAGCAGTTATGCCCATGGAATTTTTAGTACCTTACTTGTACATCACATGAATTATACACCTTTACAACCAATAATATTTGAGCATAATGTTGTAATAATTTAAGTGCTTGGATGAGACATGTGCTTAGGCCAAGTGGGGTCAGCAAATTGAGAAGGCACCTCAAAAGAGGTAGCATGAAAAGCATCTCAAATGTAAGGTAATGATTGAAGGAGCCTTATTCTTGTTTCATGACTCAAAATACTTTTTTCACCTATGTAAGTTGTATATTCTATGGATGGGTCCCTACGTAATCTATCACATTTTATAAATAGGTACATGTAAACTATGCATGTTGGTCAACAAGATGCTTCAAGGGCATTTCAATGACAATTGATTGAAGCCTCACTAGTAATAGGGTGGTTTTCATGCCAAGGATACTATGAATCTTTGGTTAATAGTCAATTTGAATTTAGATAACAAAAATAAGGTTTGGCATGAGTGAAACCATGTGATTCTTTAATTTATTTGGTTCTTGTTATGTAAACAGGAAATAGGTAGTGTGAGATGGCCATGAGATCCCTATGTTTTACTTCTCCATGCATAAATATAATAGAATGAGTGAAAAAATTGTACCATAAGTGCATGAGGCTATACACTTAAGATGTGGGTGTGTGAAGACTATAAATCAAGTACTCATAGAAAAAGAAACATCTATTCAAAAGGTGCATGGTGAGATGGCAAGAGGAACCCTTGAATATGTTGAACCACCATAGGACTAGCAAAAGAAAAGATGCCTAACTAGGTTGGGTACAAACCCAAATAATATGACATTCAACAAGGCTAAATGCAAGACAAGAAGAGAAGATGCTCAAATCCATTGAGTGTAAGATAGGTGAGAAGATGTACCCCCTATAATGTGCATAAATAATATGAAGATACCAAGTGATAGAGGGCTAGCATAATGAATTTGTATGGGGTAGGGATATGCTAAGGCAAGATGATGTGTGAGAAATTGACCAAGACAAAGGAGTGCATTGAAATAGGATTGTAGCTAGAAGAAGTGGAATCGAGGAGGCTGAATTGCATGCATGTGAGGTGCTACACCCAAGTTGCCACAAGAGAGGCAAAGGTCATGCCAAAAAGACACATAGAAAGAGATCATTGAGGATAGATGACATCCACCTAGGAAAAGTGAGAAGTGACTATTTGAAAAAGGATGTCACATCATCAAAAAATTGATAGAAATAATTAATGTGATGGTAGAACAAAGATACATAGTTACTATAGATGAGACATGAAATTCTTAAAAGATATCAAAATCCCTCAAGAAACCCATAAATCAAGTATGATTGGTGGCATTAATAATTATGGGTGATATACCTAGTTATAAATAAGGTGAATGGTGAATGAATAAGGTTACAAATGCATGATAAATTAACCAAGAACCAAAGCCAAATGGCCCTAAAAGAGTAAAGTATCATAGATCAGATAACACATTAAATGAGGAATTGGTGCAACAAAACAAAATAAGAATTACATCATGAGTGAAGAGTTGTAGCAAAGATAGAGTATATAAGGTGAACTATAATAGATGCTAGGTTGTCATTAATGGCCAAAGAAGCTCAGATAGGCAACTCGTGCAAAGCCAAAATTAGGGGTTTCATCAAGTCACACCTCCCACACATCAACACCAATAGATTTATAATTATAAATAAGTATAAGGCATCAAGATATGAATATATGTGACTCAAAACTAAGTGTATTCAAATATTAGAGGAATCAACTACTACCAAGACAAGGGCACAAGTAGTAGAAGCAGTTAACATTACGATGGTGGAAGCTAAAGAACTGACCAAGATGTCTTACTAACACATGAAATTCCTACTTGAATTATTTTTTGGTGAACCTTGTCACTCATTAATTCATGTATTTTAGATTTATTATTAAAACCACTAGATTTCAAGTCACTTTCAAGACTTGACCCAAGATTGGATGGTGGACACTAGGTGCAAGACCTTAGAGGGAGATGAAATTTTTGATGTCTTAAATAGAGATATATTGAAGGATTTAGGGGTAAATAAACTCTATTAATTTTCATATTTTATAAATATAGAGGAGCTTATTTATTTCCTCCTCTTATGAATACATGAAGATCACATGTACTTCATAGGTTGGTGCATGAAGATATCTATGTGCCTGATCAATAAGATAACCAGACTATCATACTCTAAAAAAGAAATCCATTAGTTTTTAGGTGATGATTAGGAGGTAGAGTGAATTGAAAATCTCCTAAATTACTTCAACGGGGATACACTTTCTGCATCATCAAGTGTGAGGACCTAGGCACAAGGGTAGTGGCGTGACTGGCAAGCTCAAAACTATGCTTAGAAGGGAGATGGACCGATGTGTCTAAGTCATACCTCTACCTAGAGTATCACAGGACATAGGGGGTAAAGTTGAACATGTCATATTTCATCACCACAAAGATTACCAAGAATTCACTCGAGTGCCATAGCATGAAGGGGACATTTAGATGGGGCTCCATCCTCATCTTGATAGTCATGGAAGAGATCAGGATCCCTGACTCTACAAAAAAAAATTTATGGGTATTCCCAAAACACCACAAAATCTTAACAAAGAAATAAAAATACTTTACCTACCCCATGTAATTCAATTCTAATTATAAGACCCACATGCTAAAGTGGTGTGATCAATACATAGAGGCCTTTAAGTTAGAGTGGCATATCCTACAAGGGCTCCTAGCAAGCATGTTTGGAACAGTGACCTTCATTATCATGTAGCACTACTATGTCATCCATATAGCACTCAAGGATAGTAATAAGTTAGGATGTTTGAATATTTCCTTCACCTTCTTGGTTAAGTTATTTAGAAATGCACTCAATATAATCCCTAATGTGTAGAGCCTTGACATCCTAGTCTAAGAGCTGGATGCATAAAGTTACTAAATGAGGCATAGATTCCCACATGTGGATGGAGACACAACAAAAGATAAATAATATGCCTTAGATAGGATGGATATCGATCTTGTGTAAGAGGTAATAATCCTTGGCTTAATCTATAAACTATATTATGCAATGAATCCTAGAAGAAAGGATGATGATGTAGGGTCTAACATTAATACATGAAGAGACCCCCCAGTCCTAGTTAGAAAATAAGGAACCCCCATGCTCCTAAAAAATAATAATCTTCCAACAAAAAAAGGGGGGGAGATGCTATAAGAGATAAAGGAGAGGTTAAATCTAAATATAGCTTCAGAAGGGGAAGCCTCAGTGATATAATCACACCAAAAGCACATTTGCTCTACAACTCAATCCCCTACAAGCCCAAAGGGGAAAAAAAAAGAGAATTCCTCTTCCCCTACACTGGAAGAAGACACATAAAAATAGATATTAGAAGAGGAATAATGGGGAGAATGCACTTACATTACATTTGAGGACTTAAAACCATCCCCTAGTGAACAATCCCTTTCACCTCTTCTACATGTGTAGCTAGAAAAACCAAGGCACAAGCTAAGGAGACTTGGCTCCTATGAGGTTGAGACCAAAAGAGCATGGTAGTTAAGGGAGAATAAATAAGATATGGCAAAGGCAAGGGTGCCCATTAGGGTCATCCAAATGGTAGAGGTAGAGGAGTAGAAAAGTGAAGCAATATGTAGGGTCTGGAGGGAATAAATGAGTAGAGTAGCTGAAGTGCCTAAAGAAGCAACTCCCTCTAGTATGTGTAATAAATAGTAGGGTATGTTAAATAAATGAAGATAAATGGGCCTAGACCAAGGCCACATTGATGAAGCACTCACCTTATACTGGGGGTGCAAGGAGTGGAGGGCCTCAGGCATAACCTAGGCTGATATTGACCAATTAATGGTTAAAGAAGTCAAAAAAGGGAAGAAAAGTGTGCCTTGAAAGCAACACAAATAAATGTCAAGGAAGGAAATATCAAGAAAGAAGAAAGGATGGAGAAGGCATAGACATAATGTGCCTAGTAAAAGGAATGGGAAGCAAAAGTGACCCAAGAGGAAAAGGTGCACATGTTAAAGGAATGAGAAAAAAAAGGGGTTTCAATATCATTGAGCCTAAGAAGGAAGTATCCAAGGTAACACTTGGTGCTAACACCCAAATAGTGGAAGAGGCCACACAAAAGGTACACCTTAGCTTTGAGGGGGTGCCTGAGGAGAAAAAGGGTGATGCTAGCACCTTAAAAAAATAAGTAGAGGAAGAGGCACCATATTAGGATGGGGATGAGGAGGAAAAGTCTATCAAAGAACCCCCACAATAAGAATGAGATGGAGAGCCAAGAACCAGAGAGGAAGGCAAGGAAGAAGAAGAGAAAAAGGAAGAAATGGGGACTAGCACCAGCACTAATGAAGAAGAAGAGAGAGTTAAAGAAATAGGGACTGGCACTAGTGCCAGTGAAGAAGAAGAGCTCAGGGAAAAAGTAGAGGTTGAGCCCAAAAACCATGAGAAATCATAGATGGAGTTCAAGAAGGATGATGACATGTACATGATAAAGCGCATTCCTCCAAGAACCACCACAACCCTTATGCACCACCAAGTTTCATGAGCCATGGATTAATACATGAAAGAGCTAAAGTTCAAGGTCCTTGAAAAGTCCATCTAGTGCATGAAGAATCCTAAAGAGGTCCATGACTACCATCTGTTGAACCCTCATGACATGAACCCTGTACACTTGACCACTACTTTGATCAAGATGGTAACCTATGTAGTGTGCAATAACATCATTAATCATGTTCATGTGAGTAATTAGAGGAAATTTGATAAAGATACATAGAAAGATCTTGAGGAAACCAAAGGCAAGCTCTGAGAACTGATCAATCACATCAATGAAGCAAAGCCCTCCCTTTGAGACAACATCAACTACTCTAGCATGATAGAGGTAGACTATTCCTGCATGCTCCTTGAGAAAATGATCCCTAGGCTAAAGCCACTGCTGAAAGTAAATGAAGGCCCCTATGAATCTATAAGGAGTGAAAAAATGAAGAAATGGAAGAGTTTGAAGACCTCTTCACTAATATTGAAGGAGGCACTGAAGAAGTATACACCATTTTTTACAACTTTTCCTGATAGGTAAAAATCATTAATGTGTGTCTCAAATAGATAAAGGGGGAGAAGGATGCCTTACTCAAGCATTCCTTCATGGTTTCAAGGAATTAGTAAATATAGGTGATGGTGTAAGTTAACTCCTTAAATACCCAATTAAAAATAAAATAGCTAGACCTAAAGGCAGTATTTTGTGCCTTCCAAATGAAGGCCAATGAGCAAGGCAAAATCCTAGATGGAGGGGTGAGAAGGGTAAAAGAAAGACTAGACACCTTTAGAAAGGAATTAGAAATAAAATATACACTTACTTTGGAGGTAGTATCTATAGAATCATATGGTTCCATTAAATATTTGAAGGGCATCATCCAAAGCTTTGATAATTTTAAGGAAGACTTACAACAAATTGCACCCAAATTCTACGCACCTAAGGCACTTTAGGGCTAGTCTGGGGTAGACTAGAAATTTTTTATGGGGTGATTTTAGGGCCCCATTTTTATAATACTTGGTCTTATTATAGCTAAGACACATCCCAAAGCATGAAGACCCTTGGAGGAAATGAAGGAGCCCTTTTTGTACACCTTAACACTGACTAGATTGACTCCCAGAGTCCCCATGCCAGCTAGTTGATGGTTAAAGAGCATCACAAGCCTTGAAGCATACCTTCCTAGTACTACACATAATGGCTTGAGGTTGAAGAAGCATGGAGGTCTAATTAGTGGATTAAATAGGAAAAATACCATGACCAATAACCTGACATGTACTTGGTTGTCTTATATGGCATAATAGAGTTGACAAGCTCTCACCTACTTGTCCTTTAAAATGTGCCTATATAATTAGAAAGAGGAGTGGATAGTGCATATTTAAAGGTGACCTCCAAGATTGGAAGAGGATGATTTATTTTTATAGTGAAGCTCTGGTGAATCAAAGAGTGATACTAGGAGTAAGCCTTTTGAATTCCAAATAAAAAATATAAGCCATGCTCATTTATGAGCCTCTGGCATAAGTAGAATTAGAATTGATTAGAAAAGGCTGTTAATGGTTATTATAAAATAACAATATATCAATGAATGAATATAAATTATTGTTTCTTTATGATAAATTATTATATAATGGTTATTTTTTTCTTTCTTTATATAGTTTTTTGATGAGCTAGGATTCCACCCTAGTAGTAAGTGGTGCCTTCACACCACTTAACTCTCTTAACCAATGTGAAGAGACCTCATGATAAACATAGCACTAAATAAAAACCTTAGGATGAATTAATACCCCCCTATGGACTCCTTTTCCTACATGCATCGATAAGGCTTTGACCCCACTCTACTCAAAACATGCACTAGACAATTTTGTGAACCCCTTAAATAATACATACCCCTTGGTTGCAACATGATTCAACTAACCCAACATATACTTGGTCCCTTTGCTACCATGCTTTGGGTGAGCACATAAGTTTTTCACCTTATGTGAAATTGATGCTAGCACATCCATGTGTTTAAATGTTGTGCACCAGACCTTACTCCCATTGTGCCTGACTCTTTTAAACCTAGAAATACTTGATAACTAGAGTTGTGTGGATGACCAAGTGTCATGCCTACTTAAGTGTCACACTTTACTAAAACATATGTATACATATAATATTTTTAAACTTTTATCAATTACTAACACTTTATATCTTTCTGGAACCCATTGAGTCTCAATCTCTCTGAGTGCACACCTTAAGGGGTATACTAGGAAAGGGGTGGGTAGACCATTGGTTCTTTATAGGATTGTTGTCCATTTTTCCACTTTTTATCTACACACTTGTCTCTTGATAACCTTATCCCTAAGCTTAATATTCTCTATTATACCCTCTCTAGTCATTTACTACATTTTATCCTCCTCTTCCTCACCTTAATCCATTTTTTTAGTTGGTTGTACTAGGTTGACTAGGTCAATCCTATACAGTTTCAAGTGATTTTCACTTATGAAATATTTTTGCCTTCGATTGACTCAATGAATTAGTTTACAAACTTATGCTAGGTAAACTAGGTCAACCATGTCAGTCAAGATTTTTAGAAGGGTTAAGGGTCAAATCTGCTTGTATATAAAAGTTCGTTATGCGATTATTTAGAGAAGAGAGGAATAAGTAAGAGTGAATATGCATATGTTTATTTACCATTCTACTTGAGGAGAAAGCTTAGGGTTTCATACTTTTTTTCTCCAAATCTTTCACCCTAGAAGAGAATGTTTAGTACTCTCCTAGATTTGGGCAATGTTGGAACATTTTTAGGCCTGTGGGTATGCCTATGGAGGAAATGGACCTTTAGATTGAAAGGGCTAGTTCTCTGTATATGTCTCTACAAGGCAATCTCTACTAAACCAACTTGCTTAAAATAAAAAGAGTTAGAAATTTTTATAAAAGTAAATCCTATTCTAAGAGTGGTGATACACCAAAACTATTTTCCACATGAATGTTAAATTATAGTGCATAATACAACAAAATCACAAACCATTCTCAATATCTAAAGATTCTAACAAAAATATTTCAACACAGAGGTGAGATGTGTAAAAATGACACAAGGTAAATGAATGAAAGGCAAAATTTTCACATTCAAGACAATAATACACATGCATAAATTTAATATACTTGGATACACACTATGTGATCAATTAGACTAAGAGCTCTTGTTCAATTATGAAGGATAAAGTGGGCAGAATGATGTAAAATCATCACATTCTACCACTATACATCTATTTTACACTAAGACCAAAAACCCAAAAATATTTTGAAGGAAATATATTTATGTTAAATGCTCAAAAGGCAAACCTTGAATCATTATAATAGGGCTTCACCATACACTGTGTGGTCTCTCCTTTTACTAGCTAATGGGTTGTATATATAGCAAGAAGAGAGAGAAGAAAGCTTTTGGTGCCATGGAGAGGAATCAATTCTATTGGAATTCTCCATATTTAGTTACAACTAACTTTTCCAATGATGTTTATTAGGGCACTCTGATTGAGCTATGTCACCCTCTTGAACACCCTTGGCTTGCCCTCTTAAAGATGCTTATCCAATGACTGCTCAATAAAATTAAGATATTTAGAGATGCTATTAAAATAATTACTTTTAATGGATCCACCTGTTAGGAATCTATTTCAGCACCCAATCACTTCTCCTTAGCTTGTCATGATGCAAAATTGCATGGAAGGACATCCCTCTAATTGGCCCTCAAAGAATGACATGGATCATTGATTTTGTGTCATTGATTTACTGGGCACATATGTCTATGGATCATCCTCTATCTATCTTTGAAAATCCAACTCTGCTCCAACTCATGCCACATGGGAGCTTCTCATTTGTCTAAACATGATGGTGAACTATGTCACTAGACCAAGCTTATTAAGTTAAGTAGCCTTAGAAACCCGATTTACTCTTCACAATGTAAATCAGGTTTTCTAAGCTACTTAACTTATAAAGTTTATAAGCTAAGTCTTTGAAGGATCTTGATTTTCTCTTTGTAGACCTATTGAGGTTCTCTGATCTCCTTAACTTTGGACTCTTAGATTCTTGAGACTTCAAGCTTTTGGAACTCACCTGCTTTAGGTTTTTCCAGCCTTAAGTCTTTGGATTTTTTCAAACTTGATTACACCCAACAACTAGTTCCTCACTCCAAAGTTTGATGTCCTTCGGCCCATCATGGGAGATTTGAATCCAAATGGCTAGTCCATGATGTTGATTTTGATGTCCCTCAATCCATCACTTCATCAACATAATTCCTTCAAGAATATTTATTTTGCCTTTTTTGAAGCTCTTTCCTTTAGGCTTTTCTCTCGAAGGAATTCTTTCAGATAATTTTTCCAAAGGAATTCCTTTGGAATTTATGTCCACCTTTTCTTCTTGCTCATTCCTGTGGGCTTATTTTCCTTCGGGCTACTTTGTTTATGGCTTGTTAGAAGGATTATTGTGGACAAAAATTTTGCAACAATTCCTTCTAAATTCTTTCAAATGTCATGGATTTGAAAGTGACCCTTCAAAACTTTTTTAAGGGCACTTTGGAAGGAAAGTGACCCTTCAAAAGTTTTTGAAGGGCACTTGGAATAAAAAGTGACCCTTCAAAACTTTTTGAAGGGAACTTGGAAGAGAAAGTGGCCCTTTAGAAATTTTCAAAGGGAACTTGGAATAGAAAGTGACCCTTCATAAATTTACGAAGGGCACTTGAAAGAGAAAGTGACCCTTCAAAACTTTTAAGGGAACTTGGAATAGAAAGTGACCCTTCAAAACTTTTCAAAGGGTACTTGGAAGAGAAAGTGATCCTTCAGAATTTTCTGAAGGGCACTTGGAAGAGAAAGTGTCCCTTCGAAACTTTTCCAAAGGGAACTTGGAAGAAAGTGGCCCTTATAAAAAGTTTTGAAGGGCACTTTGGAAGAAAGTGGCCATTTGGATAAGTTCTGAAGGGCACTTTAGAAGAAAGTGGCCCTTTAGAACTTTTTTGAAGGGCACTTCAAAGAAAGTGGCCCCTCAAAAAAGTTTTGAAGGGCACTTTGGAAGAAAAGTGACCCTTCAAAACTTTTTTAAGGGCACTTTGGAAGGAAAGTGAACCTTAAAAAAAGTTTCAAAGGCCACTTTAGAGAGAGAAAAAAACCCTTTGGAAATTTTTATAAGGGCAATCTTTGAAGGAAAAAGACAAAGGAAGAGAAAAATTTTAGACTTTTTGTCTGAGATAAAAAGTCTGAAATAAAAAGGCCAAATTCTTTTAGACTTTTTTTCTAAGATAAATCATCCAAGATAGAAAACCTGAAACAAAGTATTCCTTTCCAAAAGAGACAACACTTATGAAAAAAGGGGAAAAACACTTGAACAAGGCTAAAATAAAGCCTTCAAAGAGGAAAAAAGGGGAAAAACACTTGAACAAGGCTAAATTAAAGCCTTCAAAGAAGAGAAAATAACTAATTCTTTCACGAGTCCTTCACAATTGAACTAAAAATAGACAAGAGATGTTGAACTTAGCTAAATGAAATCTCAAAACAAGGGTAACAAATTTGGCTAACATTCTTGGTGATTCTCGAAGGAGGCATACCTACTATGCCAAAGACCATTCACCTAAATCCTTCTATTGGGCATGGAGTCATGAATATAGGAAATTCAAAGAGAACTAAACAAGATTTGGCTCAAAAACACACTAGCTAGGTTGATTCACAAACACAAGGCAGAGATGCACACCAAACAAAAGGAAGGAAAGCACACCTTTACTAAAAAGCACTTAGGGAACACAATAGTGAACAAAAGGAAACACACGCATCTAAACTAGTATTTATAAAAGGGTGAGCAAGGGTTAATAGTAGGATTTAAAGTGTATCCTATTCATAGGGATAAATAACTCTTCTCCATTAATTTTGGATAGCTGAAAGGTGTTGTTTTGCTTTCACTTGCTAATGATGTAAGGGCCACTCCACAAAGTGTCAAAATGTTTATGCTTGCCTAGTTCTTCTCTATATTCATCCCATTTCAAAACCAAGTCACCCTCTTTGAACACTCTTACACTTGTCCTTTTATCAAAATATCTCTTCATGAGTACTTGATGGTGTTCCATGGCCTTGTGGGCATTATCCCTTGCCTCTTGTAGTTGCATTAGTTTTGTCAACCTGACTTCTATTGGATTGTTTTCAATTAAGTCTAGCTATTGTGCAAGTTCTAGGGTGGGAAGTTCTTGAGATATGGACAACCTGGCTTCTCTCCCATAAATAAGTACAAAGGGAGAGTTACTAATTGATTTCTTAGGAGTTATCATGTATTCCCATAAATCTATTTTCAACTTGTTATGTCAAGCTCTTTGATTATTCTCCAATGTTCTCTTAATGATCTTGATAAGGTTCTTGTTGGTAGACTTAGCCAATCCACTACCTTGAGGGTAATAATTAGATCAGGTACTCAAGTGAACTCCATTTGTACCTACCTAATTAAAAGTTCTAGCACTTAAAAAATCAAGTGCATTACCAAAAATGATGACATGATGAACTCCAATCTTTGTTATAATGCTATCATAAAACTCTAAGATAGAATTTTCATTTGCCTCTTTCAATTCAATAACTTCTACCCATCTTTTGAAATAGTTAGTAGTAGTTAATATCCACTTATGTCTATCACTTAATGGAGAGTTGATCATACCAATGAAATCAAGGCCCTATTACATGAAATATTGGTCTACTTGGATAGGATTAAATAAAAGGGCTACAAGTTTTTATTTTCCTACAAAGAAGGCACATTGAGGACACACCTTAGCCCAATGATAATAGTCCTTAAAAAGACTGGACCAATAGTAATCATCTAGTTAGGGCTGAACTTGGTTAATTAAGACCTCTTCTTTTGGCTCTTGTAGATCTGAAGCTAAATGCTTTCATAATCTTAGTCCTCTCACTAGTTTTGTCACCTTGATGTCTATGTCATACTCCATCACCTTCATGACCTAGCTATCCCTTTTTTTTCTTAGGATAAACTCTTTGGTGTTGGGATGAGAAACCATGACATGTATCTTATTGTTTGATACCATGTGCCTAAATTTTTTCAATACCCTTATCACTGTCAAAGCTTTCTTCTCAACAAATGTATATCTAACCTCATAATCCTCCAATACTTAGTTGAAGAAAACAATTGGTTTCTCTACCTCTTCATCATTATTTTACATGAGGATAGATAATATTATATCAAGGTTATAAAATGTATAAAGTATGAAATACTTGGAAAAGTTTGGGTTTAAGAGAGTAGGATATTTTGCAATTATTTGCTTGACTGTCTCAAAACTGTTATTTCCCTCCTTTCTCTAAGTAAAAACTTGATTCTTTTTTAGCATGGCTATGATAGGCTTTACCATAGATAAAAATTCAATAATAAACCTTTTGACAAATTTTATTTTCCCCAAGAAGCTTTGCAATCCCTTCTTGTGTTGAGGCAAGGACAAACCTAGGATAGCCTCAATCCTTTCGGGCTTAATAGACAAGCCTCCTTTTGAAACAATGTGCCCCAAAAGTTTTCCTTCGTGAATATAAAATATGCACTTTTTTGGATTAATGGATATTCTATAATCCCTAAATTTTTCAAACACCCACCTTAGATGTTTCATATGATCAGTAACATCTTTTGAAAAAATAGTTATATCATCTAAGTACACAAGTAGAAACTTATTGATCAAACACTTAAAAGCCATGTCCATTGATCTTTGAAAAGTGGCTCTAGTGTTAGACAAACCAAAAGTCATCTTATTATAGGAAAAGGTTCCCCATTTTGTGGTGAAGGCTATCTTAAACTAATCTTATTCATTCACCAATATTTGGTTGTATCTTGAATAACCATCAAGAAGAGAGAAGCATTGGGAACCTAAAACAACTTGCATAATTTTCTCTATGGAGGATAGTGGATAATGATCTTTGAAAGACACTTTGTTAAGATCTCAAAGATATTTACAAATTATAATTTATCCATTCTTATTTTGGATAGGCACAATATTGGCCACCCAATTTGAGTTATTGATAGGAAAGATAATCCTAGACTCAATCAACTTGGTTAGCTCTTTCTTCATGAGTTCTTCTATCTTGGGATTGATAGGCATTTATTTTTACCTGATTAGTTTAGATCTAGGTTATAACTCAATGGTATGATGAGCTAGACTTGGATTAAAACCTTTCAAGTCTTTATACTCCCAAGCAAATATGTCTTGAAACTCTTTGCACAATTTAGTAAAAGCTTGCCTCTTAGGCTGAGAACATACCTTGCAAATTTTCAAATGTATTTCCTTGAAAATCAAGACTCTATCATAGTTCTCTTCCTTTGTTTACATGCTCACTCTTTATTTATTCTTCTAATAATCTTCATTAAAAACACTCTCTAAGGTAATTATCCCCTTATTTATCTTATTTGTCTTCAACTGAATGATCTATTCTTCATATTGATCATGTAATCTCCTTTAGTTTCTTGAGGAGAAACCTAGCTCATTTTTCAAGAAGTTTGAAATGTTTTCATCACTCTCAAACACTTTCCATGATACATAGTTATCTAAAATATAATGCCTCACAATGATCTTGATATGTGACTACTCCTTCTCCTTCCCTACATCAACAGCTATGTCAAACTATGCTCCTATGGAAGCCAACCTATCATCATGTTTATTTGAACCCCTTAGGATGGTCTATATGCTGAAAGCATAAAATTATTAAAGTAGGTCCCATAACCTATCGTTTAAAGACTTAATCAAATGAGTCTTCATTTTAGCTTTATTTCTTACTTGGTGGATGACCAGTTCACTATCTCCATAAAATTTTAGATTCTTGATCCCTCTCTTATTTTCCAAGCCTTCATATTATACCACATTACAAGTATAGATGAAGTGGAATCTATATGAGGAGTAGTATTGATTCCTTGATGGATAAACAATCATGACACCAGTTCTTGCACTTAATTTTCTCCTTGAGCCATCAAAAAACATTTCCCACATCCCTTCAAGCTCATGATCTTCATTAATGAGTGAAGGGGTTAGAGCATCCTTTTCATGCATATAATAAACTCCAAAATCAATCTCTTATATGAAGGTGTATGGATCAATTCCATATGTCTTAGTGCTATATTTATCAAGAAAAAGATCATAAATACCTTCAAGGGGGGAAGATGTTTCACCATCAATGATAGTTTCTTCTTTTTTGATTAGACAATTCTGATTTGACTTTGTCTCCATGTATGGCTCAATATGAAACCTCGTTCAGGGTTGAGTCCTTATAGATACCTTGGTTCCATATATTGTTTTGAAGGATAGAAAATACTAGTCAGTAGAAAGGTATCTTGTTATCATTGTCATGAATTCCCATGACAAACAAATAACAAAATGCATTGGAAGGTCTACCACCACAACATCTTGTATGATGGGGAAACTTGGGCAAACATGTAGAAATAATTTTAGACCTTTGACCAATCCTACTATCTTGGTTGGAGTCCCATCAAACTGTAACATGCCTTTGTTATGTGGTTCATACTTCAACCTTAATTTGTCAGCCACCACTTTAGTCATGACAATGGTACTTCTTCCACTATCCACAATACAATTATGGACCAACTTGTATCCCATAATGAGTGTAAGGTATGAAGGTGGAGGATTTTAAGATTTGGTAGAGGGTTCCAAGATATGATTTGGATAATTGGTAAGAGCTACACCATTGTGTTTAGAATCTTGAAGGGCTACATGAATGTTTGCATGATGTTCTTGTAAGAGCTCTTTTTGACCAGGCATATACAAGACTTCCCATAGATATATACTTGTCTTGGCTTTCTTCAATGAATCAACAATGTTTAGATGGGAATATTTCACCCTTTCTTTCATTTTTGATGGTAATGAGGGAGTTTGAGCTTACTATGTTGTAGGCTTAACAACCCCACTTACATTTTGATTTTGTTTAGGAGCATGACTAGTAGTAGGTGTTTTACTAGAATTCACATCTTGTGGTCTTAGAGAAGCATCACTTAGAGTCACATGGACTCCTGGAACATCTCCCAAATCTCTCCTTTTGACTCTTGTGTTGGCTAAAAATGACATGCTTTGATTCAACACATGATCGTCTTTATCTTGAAAATTCATCATTCCTATACTTTGGCTGCTACCTTCTTAACGAATATCCCTTTGGCTAGGACCCACTTCTTATAATGTCATTTAAGGAGTAGCTTCTTCTTATGTTTCCAAATCTTGGTTTTCTCCTCCATCATAATTCATAAACTAACTTGAGGCTAACCCTATTGGTCTAGATGATCCTCTCCTTAGACTAGGTTTACATGTATTAGAATAATAACCTTTGCGAGAGGAGTGGAATTAGGATTATAGGCATTGGGATACCTATTATAAACTTAATTATTTTATCCTCTCCCTTATTAGTTGTATTGGTGTGGAGATCTATATCCTTATTGAGGATAATATTGATGATTAGGTTGAACACTCATCTAGAATTGAGCTTGTTTAAGTTGATCTAAAAATGATCAGATCTCTTCATCTTTGTCCACAACATTATCCATATTCTTAGGAAAGACTCTTGGCCTCACATAGCATTAGGAAGTTGTGCTATGCTTGGAGCTTCAACTAAATTGTGAGATAATAAAGGCATGGAAACTCTTGGAGGGAGATTTCTAGCCTGTATTATGCTATTCTAATATTTAATGGCTAGCTCATATGCACCAAACAAAGTTAAACCTCCCATTGAATATAACATAATAAACACATCAATACCAATACCTTTCAGATACATGGGAAACACAAAGCTTGGAGGAGGTCTCATGATAGGTGGTAGCCTATGCCATGTCCTCTAAAAACATTCATTAAAATCCCCCATGGATTCATTAGGATCTCTCTTTATTACATTTAGTTAATGGATCAGTGAAGTATGGTCACTTTTGTTTTCAAATATGGTTACCAGCAATTCCCCAAATCCATCCTAGCTTATAATGCATCCACCTTCCAATGTTCTATACTAGTCAAGTGCCTTGCCTTTTAGAGACATAGCTAGTAATCTAATGGCTATATTGGCTTGAGTGACATTATGGAAATTAAATAAGTTTGAAATGTCTCTAATATTCTTAGATGGTGTAATAGGACCTTCACCATTGAAACTAGGGAGACTCTTGGTAGCATTGGGAGGAATAGGGTCATATGCAGGAAGGTTGATTGGATTTTAGGTGTTAAAGGCTGAGAAAGGTTGATGTCTATCCATTTATATTTTTTCTTCTTGATCTCTTATATCTTTATCTTCTTCCACTTCTTCCTCTTCTTCTCCAAAACCTCCTTTCCAAGGATCTTTAAATGTTATGAATGGTTCAGGGCATTATTCTTTAGGAAGATCTTTAGCTAAAGGGGCTTGATCATAAATCTTAGATGACCTAGTGAGGACCATAAAGTATAATGTGGGGAAATTGATCTATAACTAGGGATTATCACCCTTTTAGAGTCACCAAATTTTGGTTCAAGGATAATTCTACAACCTTAGGCTTGTCAAGACTAGAATTCACCTTGACATGTCAAAAAATTGGTCCCACCAAGCATGCCAAAACTGTTATCTCCAAATATTTCACCCTAGAAGAGAGTGTTCAATCCTCTCCCAGATTTAGGCAATGTTGGAAAATTTATATTCCTATGGGTATGCTTATGGAGGAAATATACTTCTATACTGAAAGGGCTAGCTCCCTATATATGTCTCTACAAGACAATCTCTACTAAACTAGCTTGTTTAAAAGGAAAATAGATAGAAATTTGTAGAAAAGGAAATCCTATTCTAAGAGTGGTGATACACCAAAACTATTTTCCACATGAATGTTAGATTCTAGCACACAATACAAAAAAAGCACAAACCATTACCAAGCTCTAAATATTCTAACAAAAATATTTCAACATACAGGTGAGATGTGTAAAAATCACACAAGGTAAATGAGCTGAAAGGCAAACTTTGCACATTCAAGACAATAATACACATGCAAAAATTTAATACACTTGGATACACACTATGTAACTAGTTAGACAAAGAACTAATGTTTAGGTATGAAGGATATAGTGGGAATAAGGATGGAAAATCATCACATACTACCACTATACATCTCTCTCACACTCAGACCAAAAAAATTGAAAAAGCTTGAAGGAAACAAGTTTATGCTAAATGATCAAAAGGAAGAACTTGAATCATTTGAACAAGGCTTTGCCATAAAATATGTGGTCTCTCCTTTTACTATCCAAGGGGTGTGTGTGTGTGTGTGTGTGTGTGTGTGTGTGTGTGTGTATATATATATATATATATCAATAAGGAAGAGAGAGGAAATCTTTTAGCACTAAGGAGAGAAATCAATTCTATTAAAAGTTTCCATCTTTAGTTGCAACTAGATTTTATAATGATGCTCATTAGGGAACTCTGATTGACCCATGTCACCATCTTGAACACCCTTGGCTTGCCCTCTTGAATATGATTCTCCAATGGTTTCTTAATAGAATCAAGATATTTGGAGATGGCATTAAAATGGTTATTATTAATGGAACCACCTATTAAGAATCTATTTCAGTTCCCAACTGCTTCTCCTTGGCTTGTCATGATGCATAATGGTATGGAGGGACATACCTCTGATTGGCCCTAAAATTATGACACAAATCATTGATTCTATTTCATCAATCTATTGGGAATGGATGCTAATGGATCACCCTCCATCTATCTTTGACAAGCCAACTCTACTCCAGCTCATGCCATGTGGTAGCTTCTCATTTATTTGAACATGATGGTTAACCATGTTGTTGGACCAAGTTTATTAAGTTAATTAGCCTTGGAAACTTGATTTACTCTTCATAGTGTAAATTAGGTTTTCTAAGCTACTTAACTTATAAATTTTATAAGCTAAGTCTTTGAAGAATCCTAATTTACTCCTTGTAGACCTATTCAGGTTCTTTGATCTCCTCAACTTTAGACTCCTGGAGCCTTAAGACTTTGGGCTTTTGGAACTCACCTACTTTGGGTTTTTCCAACCTTAAGTCTTCAGGTATTTGCAAACCTGATTACTCCCAATGTCTAGTTCCTTGCTCTAAAGTTTGACATCCTTTAGCCTATCATGGGACATTTGAATCCCAATGGCTATTCCATGATATTAACTTTGACATCCATCGGCCCATCACTTCATCAACATAATTCCTTCAAGAATATTTCTTTTAACCTTTTTTCAAGCTCTTTACTTTGATATTTTCTCCCAAAGTAATTATTTTAGACAATTTGCCTAAAGGAATTCCTTCATACTTCTTGCTCAGTCCTTCAGGCTTCTTTGTTTATGGCTTGTTAGAAGGATTGTTGTAGGAAAAAAGTCTACAATAATTCCTTCAAACTTCTTTCAAAGGTCATAGATTTGAAAGTGACTCTTCATAACTTTTGTAAGGGCACTTTATAAGGAAAGTGACCCTTCACAACTTTTTTAAGGGCACTTGGAAGAGAAAGTGACCCTTCAAAACTTTCTGAAGGGCACTTTGGAAGAAAGTGGCCCTTCAAAAAAGTTTCAAAGGGCACTTTGGAAGAAAGTGACCCTTCAAAAAATTTATGAAGGGCACTTTGGAAGAAAGTTTCCCTTTAGAAAAGTTTCGAAGGGCACTTTGGAAGAAAAGTGACCCTTCAAAACTTTTTGAAGGGCATTTTGGAAGGAAAGTGACCCTTTTAAAAAGTTACAAAGGGTAATTTAGAGAGAGAAAATACCCTTCAAAAAATTTCCAAAGGGAACTATTTGAAGGGAAAAGACAAATAAAGAGAAAACTTTTAGACTTTTTATCTGAGATAAATAGTCCAAGACAAAAAACCCAAAATAAAGGATTCCTTTTCAAAATAGATAGTACTTAGGCAAAAAGGGGGAAAAACACTTAAACAAGGCTGAAACAAAACTTCAAAATAAGATAAAATAACTTATTCTTTCATGAGTCCTTCACAATTGAATTCAAAATAGACAAGAGATGTTGAACTTAGCCAAAGGAAATCTCAAAACAAGGGTAACAAATTTTCCTAACAATACTTTCTTTGGAGATATAAATCTTATCTTGTGAACTCTTTCAGATGCATTGAGAGGCTGTGTATCCTAGAGATGATTTGTCTTTGTCATCCTTACATATCACAACAACCTCTTGCAAAGCACCTTGGCCAAGGGAAAGATTAAGGCTTGGTGGGTTCATCTTCATAAGATAAGTATTCCTAGCTTTATTCTTCCTTTTTAAGATTTTATATATATATATATATATATATATATATATATATATGAATTTGTACTTCTCTTCTATGATTTATGATTCTATATACGTTGGCTTGAGTATATGTCTTATATACATGTTTAGTTTTATTATTTCTAACACCCCACTTTGTTCCACAAGCTTTGGTGACCACTAGATTAGATTTACTTTACTTATAATTAGTTTAGTGAGATATCAAAACTTAGGACCCTCTTAGGGTTATTTCATGATTGTGCTTTATTGGAGGCTTTGGAACCCACCCTAGCATGGTATATTTTGATAAGATATCCCCTAATAATGTATCCCCAATTAGAAGTATATGTTATGATCTATCTTCTCCAAGTTACGATTTATTTATAAACATGATGAATTTTTTATTATATACTAAACAAAGTGGGGTGTTAGAAATAATAAAACTAAACATGTATATAAGACATATACTCAAGCCAATGTATATAGAATCATAAATCATAGAAGAGAAGTACAAATTCATATATATATATATATATATATATATATATATATATATATATATATATATATATATATATATATATATATATATATATATATATACATATATATATATATGAATTTGTACTTCTCTTCTATGATTTATGATTCTATATACATTGGCTTGAGTATATGTCTTATATACATGTTTAGTTTTATTATTTCTAACACCCCACTTTGTTCCACAAGCTTTGGTGACCACTAGATTATATTTACTTTACTTATAATTAGTTTAGTGAGATATCAAAACTTAGGACCCTCTTAGGGTTATTTCATGATTGTGCTTTATTGGAGGCTTTGGAACCCACCCTAGCATGGTATATTTTGATAAGATATCCCTTAATAATGTATCCCCAATTAGAAGTATATGTTATGATCTATCTTCTCCAAGTTACGATTTATTTATAAACATGATGAATTTTTTATTATATACATTTTGGGGAACCTGATGTGAATCTAACCCTTATAATTTTTTCTTCACTTATTTCATCATTTTATCATTTTATTTTTCATATATTTGTGGTGTTGGGTTTATTATATTGACACATTACTAACTTATGTTCATAGGTTTAACACATAGTCACATACATATGACTTTATTATGTTTGTGAAGGTCTTATAGACTTCAATTTAGACTACTATTTCAACCCAGTCAACCATGTACACTTTCAGGTATTATGTTTAGCATACTAGGTTCACCCAGTCAACCCTATACATTTTCAAGCTATCAAAAATAAGTTTATTCAAAAATAGGTCAATTTAATTGACACCATTATCATAATTTAAAATTATAAATCAAGGTTATTTAACATTAATATTATTATTATTTTCATCCTCCAACCCACCAAGGTTCCTTTCTATCCTTCTTTATCATTTCTAGCATTTTTTACAGTTTTATTTTTTCACAGTTTGTAGTCTTTAAAGCTACCCATGTATAATCAACTATGTCAACCCTATCAATGTATTTATATATTATATGTGTTATCTATAAATATAGGTCAACTTTGTCAACATAGTTCATTTTCTAGACCCCTACTTCTATAGTATAAAGGCAACATTGTCAACCTATTCTTTATTCTCTATATACACTATCAACTAAATTGACAATGTACTATGTATCAAAGTTGGAATTAACCCTTATATGCTAGTAATTAGCTCACACTTTCATTTTTTGTTGCTTTCATGCTTAGAATAGATCACATAGTCTAATTAGGAGGTTTTCAATATACCATTTAGTTACACTATTTTCTCTTTTATGCACACACTACAAAATCATAAAATCTTAAAATACAGTTAAATAATTATCTACCCAAGGCCTACCTACTTATATTTCACCACCAAGGTGGAAGCCAACTTGGTTTCTTGGCCAAGTATAAACATGTCGTTAATGGTATATTTTGGCTAAGCACTTGACACCCTTGTCATTATAGTGTGTGAAGTTAGGGTGTAGGTCCCAATACCAAGCCATTACCATTGCCAATATAGATCCCTTTTAGCCCAAATATCCCAAAACCATCCTTAGATTACTTTTTAGTTCCTTGCTTATAGCCAACTTCCTATCACATTTAAAACTATACTCTAATAATCTAATATTATTCATGTTGACCACTTATTTAGCTTTTACTTTCCAAGTTAATTGCTTTCTCTTTGCTCAATTTTATGTTGGAGTGCAAAAAATTGCATTAGCCAACATTGGTACAAGGTTTTGTGTTGTGTGCCTCAATTGGATCAACCTCATTGATCTAATTAATTATGTGTTTCCTTTCATTTCTCTCTTTCCTAAGTACTTGCAAAAAAAAATCTTCTCTTAGTACACAATCATTTCTATCGACACAATCTCTTACAAACTATCTATTTTCCCCTATTTTTTATGCTAGGTTGACCTAGTCGACTCTATACACATTTTTAGCCTCTTTTTACTATGTTAGGTTAACCTAGTCAATTTTGTATAGTTTTCAATTCCCATTTTCTATACTAGGTTGACCTAGTCAACTATATCATATTTCTATCACTTCCTATTTCCTTTCTTTTTGCATCTCTCTTACTTTATATAATCATTCTCCTTCCTCATGATCTTTCTATTTGAAGACAACACTAAACTGAATTCAATAAACATGATGAGTTTTACCAACCCTCATAGGGTCTCCCATAAGCATAGTAGGGTTCCTCTCTTGGATGAAAGTAATGTTCATATAGCCACTCACATAATTAACTATGGGACCCCTCCTCATACCTCTTTACATCATAATCCTCTCTTCTCACTTGAATATCAACCTAAATTAGAGTATACCCCTAAAATGCTCTGCTTTATCTCCAAACTTACTCAACATAGAGGAAAGGATCTTTTTAACATTTACCATCTCATGATTATTGTTCAAGTTAAAGAGCCTCATTCACCTTCTCCCACATTCTCAAATGGATTTGGAGGTACTAACTTATTTGATTCTTAACCTCTTCCCTATATTATGACCCCTTCTCATAGCATGACCTCTTATTTTTTAACTTCTTCCATCTCCATGCCTATTATACCCACTAACATGGTAGGCTATACATGTAGTGGACATCTTTTAAGATCCACTCTCCTTAATCCTTCTAATATTCCATCATTTTATACCCATGGTAATCATGCTTCTAGTGCTTCCTCATCTCATCCCTTCACTAGTTCATATTTTTCCACCCAAGAAATTTTTTTGCTAGTGCCTCACATTCTAATATTTCTTCTCAAGCTCCTATCAACACTGATAGCGGTACCTAAGCCACTCCTTCTAATTCTAATTCTTCAATAATGCTAACAATTCCAATCAAACCCACCAACTCTTGTTATAAACACTTAATCAAATGAATACATTTCAAGCTCATAAGAAAAATCAAATGATGAGAATGAAAAATCACTTTCTCCATCTTCAAAATCATCCTCAACCAATGTCTTGGGGCATGCATAATCAAACTATTCCCCCACCTCTTCTAGATTCCCATATAAATCTCATCCCTTAACCTCATCTTTTCAACAAGAGAATTAAGCATATTCAAAATGAGCCTCTTACCACTAAAATTACTAATATTGATATAAGAGGTATCAACCCTAACATTTCTTGTAATGGATCAAGTGATCCTAACTTTCATCTAAAAAAATTTATAAATCTTTATAAGGATTAGGTCAAATTTAATACCTTTTCCTCTACCAAGATATTAGCCAAAACCCTCATGGGTGATGTTTTATATTGGTACAACCAACTTAAAACTCATTATATTATTAGGTTGGAAGATTTAGTAAATTTACTAGTCCAAGATTTCTAAACTAGTGATCTTCCTAAAAATACTTTGGCCCATTTTATAATTATAAACTTGAAAATGAAAATACCCAATATTTTTTTAAAAAGTGGAAAACATTTTCCAACAAATGTGAAAATAACATGGCCAATGATAACCTTTTTCATCTCTTTACCAATGCTCTTTTCCCAAGTTATAATATTAGGTCCACACCCTCTCTTCACATACCTTGGAGGAGGTTATTGACCAAGCAAAACACTAATATTTACTTATGTGTCAATTCAATCCACCCCAACATTCTACAGGTCCTCACATCTTACTCAAGAAAAAAAATCAAAATGCTACCAATGATGGTGTCACAAACTCTTGTGACACCATTCACACTATTCAAGATATTGTTCCTAACCAATATTTGAAACCAACTCCCCCTTCTCAACAATACACCAATCCTCATTTATCTTCACCTAATATTATCAATGTTCACAAAAACTTATCCTTAGATAAATTACTAAAATATCTACCTAGACTTCTTTCATGAGAACTTGATCCCACTCATCCTATGAAATCTTGGTATGATCCCAATAAGTTTTAGTGGTTTCATGCTAGTTGGGGTCATTCACATGAGACATGTAGGCAAATTCATAATTCAACTATGGATTTTCTTCTTGGTCTTAGGTTTGATCATTAATCTATCATTTGAAAGTGTCAACAAGCCTATGACATTGATTTTAAGGCTCATGTAACTAATACTAAACCTCAAGCCTTAAATCAAGCTAATGCTCATTAGTTATATATAAAGACCCTCTTCCTCATCACCAACCTAACCAAGATAACCAAGACAATCCCACCCCTTCCACCAATAATGCAAAAAGTCTTTTTGACCTTATTCCTAAAGATAATGTGGCTAATATGACTATGTGAAGGGTGGTTACTTTCATTGACCCTCAACCTATCTACACCCTTCCATTATATCACACATTTCATATTATTCAAGATTCTTCTCCAGCTCACTTAAATGAGTTGGGGAAAGATGACCTTATAATTTTAAATGACCCAATTCCCACTCCTCCCTTGGATAACACTTCCCATTCTATTTTTATCATCCCTCCATCTTCTTTACCTAACACTAATGATAATCAAGGTTATAACAACACTTATTCTACCATTTCTCAAAACCAACTTGAATTAACTACTTCAACTTCTTAACATAGTTTACAAACTTGTTCTAAACCTTATCATTCTTATCAACAAAAATTCCAATCCACTTTAGCTCCTCCTTTTGAGGACCTCCTTCAACACTATGCACCTATTTCTAACAACCTTCTTATGGGTTATGATGAGTGGGATCCCATCATAGAAATCACTAATTTCCCATCTCAAATTCCATTTATTAAGATTATGAGGACCTCTTTGCATCATAAAAATCATCTTATGCAACTCTTGTTCAAAATTAACATCCCTGATCCTCCCCTAGTAGGATTCAAAATAACCTTATATAGATTTGAAGATATCATATTACAATAATGTGAAGAGATGCCCATCCATTTTGATGAAATGACACATCTATTTCCTTAAAATTTACCATCATTTCTATGATTCCTAATGAGATTTTACTTCATGTAGATGATACTCCTCTATTTATTAGTGTTCAAATTGGTGATATCCAAGTCAAGCATGCCTTGATTGATGAGGGTTATGGCACATGTGTTTCCTCTCTTAATTTTATCAAACCCTTGGATATTTTGAATGTAATCTCAAATCCACACACAAAACATGTCAAAGATATGATTGAATTAAAATTCCCTTTTTAAGTTGTGTGTGGCTTCCCAATATCATCCCACTTATCACCGTTCATATGAAGGTGATGATATTTAGATTTGCTCAATCTTAAAATATTATGCTTAGTAGGTCATGGACTCACCATATGAGATTTTTTGCTTCTTCCACCTACCAAGGTGTTAAATTCCCTTACAATGGAGCCATATATAGTATTCAAGGTGATACTAACCCTTTAATTTAAAATAATTCCAAGACCATGGTGTCTTCAAGATTCTTACTCTTGAACCTTTACCTAGTGTTCCATTATGTGAGTCTCAACAATTCAACTTTCTTATCAATTACACTCAAGGTTATAATGTTCATCCAAAACTCATTAGTAATATTCATGATAAAATATTAGATTCTAATGATGATGACACTGATGAGGTTAACCTAAAGATTAAAAAATTTGATCTCTCACCTCATCTCATCTCTCAACTTATTACTTCTTTGTAGCCTTATTCTTGCAAACCACCTTTTGATGATATCCTTGTTGTCTTGATTATGACCCAACATTCCATTCATCACACCTCATTAGATGATAATGTCATCGACACCTACGTCATTGATCTTCACACTCCTAACTATGTTGATGGTTATACCTTAGATGATCCATTTCTTGGTGGTCTAGTTTAAGCCCATGATGTTGAGATTATTTGTTATCATTCTTCCTTGCTTCAATATTTTTATGTATCTTCCCATATTCCATCATTTATAGTTACTAATTTTATTATTTTTCTTATTTATCATAGGGTAGAGATGGTTCTAACACCTTTAATTTTTGAAGAACATCATAGGAGTATGCTCATGGATTGTGTTATGACTGGGCCTTACTGCTTTGCTAGGTACCCTAGCCCTTATAGCTTGATTATCCATGAGATTCATGTGACCCTTATTTATCCTTATGTATACCCCACACCTCCCTCAATAGATCCTATATTAGAGCCTACTCCTACTCCTAATCCAATTTTTCCTTTAATTAAGCCTAGTTTTGTTCCTTCCCCACCATCACCTTCTCTTGGTGATGGTTTTCTTCCTTTACTTTAGATCAATCCATTTCACACCAAATATATTAATGAGCCTTCTCAATATCCTTCCATTATTATTACACTTCATCCTATGAGTACCTCTATTAAACTTACTCATAGGCATATTTGTTGCTTTCATAGCACATATAATAATTCATCCATTCATTATCACAAGCTATGATAATATATTCATACTTTTCATCCTTATACCCCTAAACCTTTATACAAAGCCATGCCTCTCCCAAAAATACTACCTAAGTATATTATTAAGTATGGAGAGGTGTATTATCTTTCGCACTAATGTAGCACCCATCACATCAATTATTGTTTCATCCTTTAGTGAAATTTTAAAGATCACCTTATAGATATTCTTGAACCTTCTACCATTCCTTGCATAGGTCATTCCCATAATATTTCTCCCCATTATTCTCATATGACTCCTTCCCCTCCTATGGTCCCTTCATTACCTTTTATTCCTCCACCCATGAATCCTTTACCCATAGGCCTTCCCTAACCTATGGATCTTTCTCCACCTATGAGTCCTCTTGTGGATCCTTCCCCATCAGTGATTCTTGCATCTCCCATAAAGTATGTTCCAATGCATTCTTATGAGCATCCCTTGCCTAATATCCCTCATTATCATGATCTGTATAGAATTCATACTTTTTCTATTAAGGATATTATATGAGAAGTATTTTCCTAATTTTCACTAAAGATAGATGAGACATTAGTAGTAATTTGTGTCCAATTTCATAGAGACTTATCAAATGTAATAGATAATATGTGTGGGAAAATCTATTAGTATTTATGAACACATGCATGGTGTTAATTACATTTTCATTTGGATTGGACATGTTCTTCAATATTATCTTTATCTCTTTGTTATATCATTTGACATTGTGTCAAATTCTTATTTATCTTACATGGTAACTTTACATTTGCAATCTATATTTCTTATAATATCATTTATGTTCACTTATGAATGTCTTATTTATCATTTATTTATTTTCATTCTTGAGTTTCTTTCTTAAAAACTCCCTTAGTTTCTCTTCATGATTTTTTTGATTTCTTATCTCTATTTGTCATTAATAAATTTTCACCATGACTTGGTTATACAAACTTGGTTCCCTTTATTCATTCCCTCTTTACCATGTGATTAGTTATAAAAAAATTAATATCATTATAATCTCCTTTCACTGGTTCACTTTGGATCTCATTTATTCCCTTTCTTTCCTTTTCATAAACTAAGCATATACACGGTTGAGATTTGAGATAACATGTTGGTTCATTGTCAAGCCTAAGTATCCTAGTCAGTCTTGTCTTTAGTTACTTAGCTTCTTTTATCCTAAGTTTACAACTCATTAATTTGAATCACTCTATCTCTCATTTTTGGTCATTCCAAGTCTATATAGAGGAGGAATCTTAAAAATCCTTAAAAACATTAAAAATCTAAATCATTTAACAAAAGGCAATGATACAAAAGGGAAAAACATTCAAAATTCCAAATCACACTAAAATACATGATTCAAAGCACATCTCATTCTTCTATTCAAATATAAAACTCCATAGTTGGCCCCATGATAGAGCCGAGTCCATTGGGGTGTGGTAGGCTAGTAGATTAAAAAAGGATAGTAAGAAAATATTTTCTTGCTACCTACTTTCTCATGCAAGTACCCAATTTTCACAGTAGACCAATGGATTTGTAAGGGGTCCTAAGGAATGGGGAACATGTCATGGGAAAGTAGGTCCATTTTAATTTTATTATACCAATCTACCTTAATGATTTGATCTTAGTAGCATGTTTATTTTCCTACATAGCTTTATGTCTATAGAGAACGGGTTTATTCTATACATTGATGGTCACTAGTCACTTAGTGTCTTCTCATGTCTTTAGTATGTATCTTTTCTCCTAAGGTATTCTTATAAGATGTCTCAGTTATGATTTTTACATTCCCTACATTTCTTATATTTCCTCTTGATAAATATTGTTTTGTTCACTAATCAATCCCTTAGGGATTCCATTTGTGAGTTACATTAAAAGACCATGGATAGGACTTGACCTTCCTCAAAAATTACCATAATTTCACCTTCTTATTACCAACATCTTTTATTTCTTGATTTTCCCATTTATTCCACATCATTGGTGTTCCCTTTATTAGTTGTAGTGTAATACCATAGATAGGACCTGGTCTTCCTCACAAAATTTTCCAATAAATCAAGTCACAATAAAAATTAAATGTGTCAAATATGAGATAAGATGTGATTTATCATGAATTTACACATCATTGACATGCTTCCCATCTTTATTTAGTATGTTTTATGTTTACTTCATTTCTCTTTCACTTTTATCTTCTTATTTTCTTATTGCATGGAAGAAGCCAACCATTTCTTGAATTTTTCATACATACTAGCTTGAATTATTATGATAAATTTAAGACCAGTTTTGACAATATTGTTTTTATCTTATACTTTCCAACATGATTTAGTATGATTTATTTACTTAATTGATTTTTATATACCATTTGTTCTTTTATGTGTTTTACACTTTATTACATTATTTTCATACTTCCCAATGTGATTTAGTATGATTTTACTTGTCTTAATTTAGTGCCAATTTTTAGTTTAAAAACAAAAAATTTACCATCTTGTTTTACCACCCTTTGGTTCTTTAGACTTATTATTTTTCTTGTTATTACACATTTCCCAACTTGAAATAGTGTGTAGTACATTTTTTATTGTTTATATTTTACCAAGTCCTTTTTGTCTATTTCTTTTTAACCATGCATGTGTCCTACATAATGCTAGAAAAGAAAACACAACTCATATATTTCCTATAAAATATACAACAATAACTAAATACATGTGATAGAAAGAAATATATCCAAGCATCCACAACCATAACCATAATGCAAACATATAAAATCAATAATATAAATTACAAAATGAGACATTTATATATATATATCATAAGTGTTTTATTTAAAAATACATACAAAGCTCCATCTCTATGGCTAGGACCCATCCTACCCATATCATGGCCTAACCATGCTACCCATAGATGCCTCAATTTTATTCCTCTAAATAGAATGTTTTAAAGAGGTTATATGAGATCTAAATCCTGATACCTACCCTTGTAGATGAACCACCTAAGCCTAAACCTCTTCTAACTAGGCCAGGGTCACTAGATGTGTCACTCTCTCCTGATCCTATACATGTGTCATATGGGTCAAGGTCTCTAGATGTGTTTCTCTCTCCTAGTCCTATACCTATCCCATCTATGTCATAGTAGCTAGATATGCATCTTTCTCCTCAGCTAGAGCCTTCCATACCCATGCCTCTCCTACACTCACCTTTGATGGTTGGTAAATCACCTCTTTGTGTTCTCTCAATTGACTCACAACCTCTCCAACTAGTCTAAACTATATCACTTTAGCTAGGTCAAATGGTACCTTAGGATCCTCTAATGCGTAGTAGGGTCGTATGATATTAGCATTTAATCTAGGATATCATGGAATGCTCCCCTCACTAGGGACCCCCTTCTAGTCTCCCCATACTCTACCAAACCTAAAAAAATAAACCAAATAGATATTAGGTCATTGTTATATCTAAAAATATATCTATCTCTAGTCTATCTCAAAATAACTCAAATCAAAATATAACCATCTTTTATTATATGTCTATGTGTTAGCCATTATTGTCTTGCCATCTGCATGACTATCAAGCATAGTCTCCCCATCAGTGCATCCTCTAAAAAACTCATCTATAAGTCATATCCTAACAATAAACCCTAGAGTCACCACTCATACCTATCTTAGGCTATGCCTGAGTGGTTTTTCTATAGTCCAACTCTAACATATCCCATCTAATGGGTCATCTGAGATGTCTAATGTTTCTCCTCTCTCTTACTCCTACTACCTCCATCAACATCATGTTTGTGGTCATCACTACTTATCCTTCTACAAAATCGGTGGTTGTACCTTTAGTAATCTTACCTCTACCTCCATCTCCTCTTGCTCTAATATATATCATGCTCAACTAGTTTATGATATCTCATGATGTGGCCAAGTATTAACCTCACAACTATTGGCCCTAGTCCTCCCTCACCCATCAATCTCACACATGATGGGCCCAAAATGTAGGAACCACTATTATCTTTTTTAGGTGTGTCATTCCCATCTATATTAGTAATCATGCCACTAGATGTGGCTCTATCTACCAGGTATAGTTCCCTATCACCTCTATCCATGCTAACTCTAGTACTATTATCTCCCAACTAGTCCATATCATAGTGATGTGCCCATATGGTTTCCATACAATATACTCTCATCTCACTATCCATAATGTTGGCATGTGGGGCATGACTAGCGCTACCTAGTATTATCTCTATCTCTAAACTTAGGGTAACTTATCATCAACTATATGAGGCAACCCAACCAACTGATACATGAGGAACTTCTCATATATCCATACCATCAATAATATAATTGATCCCCCTGACTTATACCCTATGGATGACATCCCATACATGTCATGAATGATCTATACCCAAATGATATATCCCAAGTCATATAACACCATCTACTCTAATATTATATGGTTCAATGCTATCATAAATAGTGGTACCTTACCATTCAACTTTTGACATAACACCTACATTGTTATAATTCCTATCACAACCTTTCAGATATATAGAATTTGTGATATATATAAATCAAACATATTCACCCTCAATCTAGGGTGTATCATCTCTAAGCCCATTGCCTATATGGCTAAGGCTCTCCTCTCCTCTTCACTATCAGGTACTCATATGACTATGGGTGTCCTTGTTATGGGTAGTCCTAGGATGGCATGAACATCCTCCAAGGTGATACCCACCTCTATGGCATCCCCCTCCACCTCCCACTTGAAGGTGTTAGTTAATAATTCCTAGGATCCCAAGAATATGACTAACAAATATAAACTAAGTGGTATCCTAAACATGTCTACTATGCCTCTTAGGTCCAATGCAATCAATTTATTTCTATCCTTTATAGACAAACACTCCAATAAGTTTGAAAGCCATGATGCATCCACCAAATACTAGAATATTAGATGCCCCTACAACCAAGAAACAATAAAAGATGTATTAGATCCTCCTTGTCATTTATAATCAAAATACATTCTTTTAAAAATTATAAACAAAAACAAGATTAATTATTTTCATCTAGTCATTTTTAATCATTTCTACCTATTTTTAGCCTACTCAGACCCTTTTATCCCTCACTTAATCATTTTAGGCCCTTTTATAACTCTCTTGGCCTATTTCATGTATTTTTATATTATTTTGGTCCTTTGGTCAAACACTAGTTTGACCAAAATTTCCCTATTTTGACAACCTAACCAAAATTTCCCTAATTTGACATGGTTGACTTCACAAACTAGGTCAACCCCTTTATTTTTCCCCTCTTAGTGTTGAGTTGTCACAGTGAATTTTTATACTAAGTCGATAGCAATGTACTAAGTCAGTAGTTTGTGAAACATACTACATCAACAAATACCTACCAGGTTAACAGTATGGATTTTGCCAATTTTTAGCCTATTAGGTTGATTAGGTGGACCTAGTTATTTTTCCCTATTGACCCCTTACATTTTAAAATATATAAGCCTTTTTACAGTTTCCCCAAACCCTTCAAACCCATTTACCTAAATGGTTTTTCCTACCATTAGTATTTGATTTGAGTTCTTCTTGATGTCTAAAAATGCCTTAAATTATAAATTTATAAAAAATACTTAAAATCACTAAAATATTCAAAAATAGTTTGATATTTTTAGTTGCCTACTTGTAGTGCCCACAGCTAGAGGTCCCTCTCATCTAGTCTATCATCTCCTCACCATCCTAGTTTATTTGATCTCTCAGAGCTCTTTTTCTCTCCTTCACAAGTCAAAAATAACAAATGGCTTTCATTTCACCCTATTTAGAATCACTTTTCAAAAATCTTGATCTTTCCAATCTTTTGTGTCAGATTCCTTGTTTTTCCTATATCTTTGTTTCTACTCATCCATTTTAAAAACCATAAAATGTTCAGGAATCATGATGACATAGAGAATATTTTCCACTACTATATGTTTATCTTCTAATTTTTGGCTATTTTTTGCACTAATCTCTATAGGTTTGCCTAATGTTCTTCACATTGGATGCCTTCACTTCTCTTTTAGTTTAAATATTTATATAGAACACTAAGGTAAGTAAAGGTATGCATTTTAAAATTTTATCCTTTCATTTATCTTATTTTTTATTTACTACATTTTACTTAGTATCAACATTATGTGTTGTCATGTTTTATTTCTTGAAGCACCATCTCATGTTACACTCATGTGATAAGTGATGAGCTTTGAGTTGGGCATATATATACACATAATATTTTCAAAATGTATCTATTACTAACACTTTATATCTTGCAAGAACCCATTGAGTCTCAATCTCTCTGAGAGCATGCCTTAAGGGGTACATCGAGAAAGGGGTGGGAAGACCATTGGTGCTTTGCAAGATTATTGTCCATTTTACCACTTGTTATCTACACACTTGTCTCCTTAAAACATTATCCCTAAGCTTATTATTATTTATTGTACCCTCTCTAATAATTTGATACATTTTATCCTCTTTTTCCTCACCTTAATCCCTTTTTTTAATCAACTATACTAGGTCGACTAGGTCGACCCTATACAATTTCAAGTAATTTTCACTTAGGAACTAGTTTGGTCTTTAGTTGACCTAACTCATGACCTAGTGAAATATTATCCAAAATTATGCTAGGTTGACTAGGTCAGCCCTATCAGCTAGTATTTTTGGAAGGGTTAAGGGTCAAATACACCTATATGTGTGTGTGTGTGTGTGTGTGTGTGTGTGTGTGTGTTTATTTTTCCATAATTTAGAGAAGAGAAGTAAAAATGAATGCACATCTACTTATCGATCATTCTACTTGAGGAACAAGCTTAGGGTTTCATACTTTCTTTGGAGATATAGATCTTATCTTGTGGAGAAGACTTTTTGATGCATTTATAGGTTATGTACCCTAGAGATAATTTGTCTTTGTCATCCTTACATACCATAATAACCTCTTGCAAAAAACTTTAGTGAAGGGAAAGAGTTAGGCTCAGTGGGTTTATCTTCATAAGGTAAGTATTCCTAACATTGTTCCTCCTTTGTAAGAGTAAATAGCTATGCATGTATACTTATCTTCTATGCATTATGATTTCATATACATTGAAATGAGTATATGCCTTCTTTGAACATCCTCTTTGACCTAGTGTGTGTAAATGAAAAAAATTATCATTCCTTAAGACCTACAAGGATTAATGTTTATGACTCTAACCATCAAGTTAGTGAGTTCTAACTTAGAGATATTTACTTAGAATTTTTTTTAATGTCAACCATACATCTATATCCCTAATATAATTGCCTCTAATCCCACTCATAACCTTTCTCTAATACTAACTAGGTGTCCATAGCCCTGTTAGATATTTTCTTAATCACCCATAACCAATTTTTTATAAAATTGATTTGTTCATATTTTATCTTTTATTAATACTATCTTAGTTTAGGGTTGGGGACCATTATGGAAAATGAAAGCTATAACTATATATTTTTCACCCTAGAACCTCACCATAGTAGGTTCACCCAAGTAAATTTAGAAGCCATTTATAATTGTTTTTGAGAGAATACTTTTAGTAGCTAACTAGTTTTACCCAAACTTACCCAAACAATATATAGTCATATAAAATGTCCAAATTGGTAGTTTAAGTGTGGCTTGTGACACCCTATCCATAGGTCCTTTTTTCATGCTCTTTCAACCCTTATAGACACCTTTTTACTTCTTACCAGTCATCTAGAACCTTATAAATGGTCATTCAACCTCAATTAGACAATAGTCCCTATGTTAATCCTATTCTCCTAGGTCCCAAGCCTATAGGATAGGGTCACCCCATTTGGACTATAGCACCCTATAAAAAAGTGTCCTATTTTTTGTGTTGTTGTCCATTTTCACTTTGAGCCCCAATGGTCATTTTCATTTAGTCCTTATCCTTAATTAGGTCAGATTAGTATGAATACATCTAAACCATGACTAATTGTTCCTTATAAAATCCCACTCAAAACTCATTTACAAATGAGGTGACTAAAATTATAAAGCAATTAAGAATATAAACAAAGGACTAAGGTAAACTTGCCTATTATTTTCACATAATCACCCAACATAGCTATAAACCTACTTAAATCCTCATACCAGTCCCTAGCCACCTCAAACACTATCAATTTGGCATTTGCAAGCACATCACACTATTACACAAAGAACACTAGGTGGGAGAACTACATATGGCTTGATCCCTCTTCAGAGTATTGGTATGTAGGCATCATGCCCACATAAGGGGCGTGGATTACACATTTATTACATCTTTCACACTAACCCCCTCTTTCTCAAGTGAATAAAATGTCATTTTATCAAGCATGATGGAGGGTTAGGGTTTGAAGACAAAATTAGCTCCACAATAAATTTCATTGATGATTAGTGCTTGATTTTTCATAAGAATGCCCACATAGGCATAACATAACTACCTAGAAGTTTTAGGTCTCTATGATTAGTTTGGACAACAATAGTAGGAATGGATAACAACACTAAGCACTAAAGCATCCACTTTACATCACTCTTATCCTCTTTCCCAATGAAATCTAGATTCATTTTTTTGACACCTTCCCAATCTTGTACAATTTTTTTCAATCTATGTATCATCTATCTCAATCTATTTTCTAGCTAAGTTATATTTCTTCTTATTTATTGCTATTTTTAGAAAGGTTAATTAAACAAATAGCTACATAAAATAGGTTTGTATCTATTTATATGTTCTATACTAATTTATTAATCTAGACCCTTAACTAAAATAGGAATAAAACTCCATTATTCCCAAAATAATTTAAATCATTTGGTGAACCTAACTTACTTTGTTTGCACACAAAAACCCTAGAAACATTAGGGAAAATTGATTGATGATTTTAGCAATATTCTTCTAATTTTTCCTACATATATAAATCAAAATTTAACATTTAATTTTTAAAATTTACCATAGTAATTTTTAAAATAACTTATTTCAAACCCTAGTAGAATATACTAGGTCCCTATGTTTTTAGATGTATCACCTTATATGTTAGTGATCTTCATATCCTTTTATGTATATTATAGTTTGTTGTTTTTAGGAATTTAAATTTATTTTATTTAGTAATTTCCTTCCATCACATTTTTATTATTAAAAATTATTACAAAAAATTCAATCCACTTTCACTTTGTTTCCTACTTTAACAATGGCCCAATATATAGGATTTTCTAAAATTGATAAGAGGGAAATTTAAGACCTTTTAACTAAAAAACCTAATATGCAAGATGATATGATTAAAATACTAAAAGAAGAACAATGAAAAGTAAACAATGGTAAATCCCCTCAAACCATAGAATAACTATTTTAAAATGACATTATGGGGGTAACATATCTCAACAACCCCCTATAACAGCCCAACCTTTATATGTGGCACCACCAATTATGACTAGTACATATTTGCCTCATAATGTGACTACCCTTGTGTAAGAGATAAAATATATTCAATCTAAGGTGATACATTATGATCAAGGTGCCTCTAGACCAACATAATAATTAGACTCTTTTTCTCTACTTTATATACCATTGACATGCCATATTGATTCTACACCTTTGCTACCAGATTTTGTTCAACCTAAGCTCACTTTATATGATGTCAAGGGTGATCTAGATACACACTTGAGAGATTTTCATGCATCATTTTTGGACTATATGCTAAATGACTGGTTACTAACCAAGCTATTTCTATGGAGTTTAAAGGATTATTCTCTATAATGGCTCTATAGTATACCAGATCAATCAGTCAAAGCATTAAATCCTTTAGTTCACATATTCCTATCTAATTTCATCATTAACATATGTGAAAAGGTTTATTATTCCCAAGTTTCATAATAGAAACAAAGGTCAAATGAGCATCTCAAAAATTATATTCTTAGATATAAGACTATCTTGGCTAAAATGACAAGCCCCATGGTTGATCAAAAATTACAATCTCTCTTCAAATAGAGTCTTCAACTAGCTTTGCATGAGTCAATAATGTTCAAAAAATTTATTCCTTCACTAATTTATTCCATACACTAAAGGAAAGGTAAGTCAAATTACTTTCAATGGGCAAACTCAAGTACACAAGCATATCAAAAATAAAAAATAAGAGTAACAATAAAGCCCATATAAAGTAAATATTAATGATAGAAAAAATCAAAATCAACCTATAATTAATGTAGGTTTAGAGACCCCTCAATGAGTGGTTTTATTAGTGCCTCCTTAATGAGCCTTTACCAATTTACCATTATCTCCAACCAATGTCCTACAATAATTATTGGAATGTAATGTCCTATCTCTCCCTCCTATTTCATAAGTGTATATGATAAAGACTCTTCCACATGGATATGATCAGAATGCATTCTAAAATTTTCATAGGGCACCAAGACACACAAAAAATAGATGCATTTATTTGGAACACAAGATACATGACTTGATAGATGACAACCTTATTGATTTTGGCACTCTAGTTGAGCCTCCTCAGGCAAAACAAAAATAGGACAAGGCTCTAAAAATTTTCTAAGATCCTTTCCCATAGCATTATAAATAGGAGACATGGGTAATATCAAGTGTTCACCATGCATATCATGCACACCCTCCACCATCTATATACTAGGCACCTTTAGTTGAGTCACATCCTTTGAGCAACATTATTGGTGTGTATAATTCTAGAGTTCTAGCTAGACCTTCAATCTCCTTCTCTGAGTAAGAGATAGTTGAGGATGATTCAGATTAAATCAATCTTTATCAAAGCCTACATTTATCACCATCCCATTCATAGTGTTCTCATATATAATGGATCTAGTGTGAACATGTGCACTATGGAATTACTTCATCATTTGAGATATTCAGAGTAGGATATCGCCCAAATAGACATAGTTATTAGTATATTCAGTGGACACATATAGATTTCATTGGATAAGATTTTACTTCTTTTATAGGTTAGACCAACACATGTGGCCATACCATTTACTATTGTTCCTAGTGTATGAGTTTTTGACATGTTACTTGGTCGACCATGGATCTATAAACTCTATGCAATACCTTTTATAGTTCATAGATGCATGAAATATAGTTGGTGGATTTCATATGAGTTACCTCTCCCCACTTTAGAGCCATCTCCTGCTCTAAAATCACTAGTTTCATCTCCTCCACAAATTATAGTTCTTCTTATAGTTGAGATTTAGACAGAGTTGAATCCTCCCTCACTATCATAGAGATTTCATACACTTCCATAGAGGCCTCTCTTAGAGAGACCACTACATCAGTGATAGTTTTAGGACTCTAAACAATTTTTTGCTATAGTATTCACACCTAGGGTAATATCATTGAGGTGTCATGCCTCTACACACAAAACACATTTTTAGAGATATTTTTTACTACTAGATGGGTCCCAAATATCCCCACAATTCCATCCACTTATTAAAGTTATAGGGGGACCCCATAGTCAGTTTCCACTATAGATATTTTAGAGCACTTACAACATACACAGCTTTTAGATTCATAGTCTCATCTCTTCCATCATGTTTCATGATCACACATGATCCCTCTCCTTGATACATGACACCATGATAGGGAGTCTCTTATGAGACTCATCAATTAGTATCATTTCTTCTTAGTCTTTCTTGTACATAATTTCTCAACTTACTTATACATAGTTTCTTTTTGATTTCTTGTACATAGTTTCCTTATGATTACTTGTACATAGATTAGTTTAAAATAACAAAAAAAATATAATATTTAAAAATACCAAAAAAATATAATATTCCAAAATACAAAATCATTAAAATTACTCAAAACACCAAAAAAATTTCAACTATATGCATTATCTATGATTTACATTTCTACTACCATTATAAACTTACATTTTAATGTTTAATGCTATTGTTTGTCAATTTTTATACATTACCATGCTCCACTTGATCTTTTTTGAGTGTGTACAGTGACACCCATATCCTTGATTACTTCACTCTACCCATTGAAGGGGAATCTTACTTTTACATTAGAGATATACATTGACATATAAACCCATTGGGGGCATCTTATACATGACTACACCATCCAAATTATGTCATTCCTACACCACACACTCTAGTTATCATGTTGATGTACATTACTTACTAGTTTACATAGATTATTCTATTGATACTCACTAGTATATATCACTTATGTATTTTTTAGCATTTACCTAGTCTTGTACTACATATTTTGCATACTTTCACTTATTACTTTGATCAATTAGATCCGATAGTATTTATAACATTTACATGCATTCCTTTTTTGCTTTGAGTAGATAGATGTGATTGCATTTCTTAGTTCCTGTTTTGTTACTTGTGTGTGCCTTAGGAAATTTTCCAATGTCCTTTGCTTGTACTCTTGTATGTGTTTGTGGCCCTCACACTAATATTGCTTATTTATAATTATATCTACATATGAGCATTTGAATATGCCTTGTATGCTTGCTTTCCTAGTTTGAGTGACATGTGCCCATGTCCCTTGTTTGCTTGGCCCCTTAGCCTCTTTTTTATGCTTATTACTTCTTGCCTTGCATGTTTTTTTTCTTGTTTGATTTTTCCTTGTTTGCAATGCCATTATTCACATCATGGATTATCTTGCCTTCTTGGATGACATGATAAACATCATGCTTCATCCCTCTTTGGCAACTAACCAAATTTCTAGTTTCAGTTTAGTATATTGCACATGTTATTACACTATTATATCTATCTAGGCATACCCCTACTGATCTAAAAATCTCTAATATAAACTATGCTATATCTTGAGACATCTTTTGTATTATCATTGCTATATCATATATTTTGTAGCATAACACACTTAGAAGGCTCTATCTTCTGAGGGAAGTCATTATAGGGTCTTCATTCCTACCTTCAGAAGAGGGGGAAACAAATAGGGGTTTTGTCATAGAGATCATATCCCTCTACCAATAAAAATCAATTTTCAAAACACTCAGAACAATAATAAAAATTAAAAACACATAGACTAGACCATAAAATAGGAATGAACATAGAATAGTCATCAGAAATAGTAAAGGACAAGAGTGCCCCATTTGTACTATAGTGCCCTAAAGAAAAGTGTCCATTTTTTGGTGCTCCTATCCAAATAATTTAAAACCTATAATTTTAAAAAATAGACAAAAACCTAAGGTCAATTATAGTTTTGTTATACATAGTCCAATTTAGATTGGCCAAGTTTAGTATAGTTTTACTCATATTATCTAGATATAGGGGGCATCATCCATGACATGATGGCTCTTGCTTCCATTTTTATATTGGGAAATTGATAAAACTTCAAAATATAAATCCATGTTATAAACACCAATTATTGGGGGTAATTTTCATAACACATTTGCCTTATTTTCTTTCTTATTCATTATATTACATAGGTATTCTACATAGTTGCATGCCTTATTCTATCTACAGGTGGTTGGCATCATTTTAGAGTGGCTTTCATATAGGCCTAGTTCTTAATTTTGGAGTAGATTTCATACAAGCATAATCTCCACCTTTTAGAGAGGCCTATATTAGATTAGTTTTTAATACATATTTAGCTATCCATACCACATTGTCAGATTATAGAGAATTCATGGGATTCATGAGACATCTTATATGACACACATTCATACCAATATCAGTCAGTTCATAATTCACACTTAGTGGGAAACAATGGAACCAAAGGACTATCTAACCTTTGTATTATTGAGCTAACCTTAGGGAATTAAGCACTAAGCTCTGTTCATGATATTATTCTTGGTGAAACACATACCCAACATCACTCAACATCATGATAGGTTTTATATTGGTGTGCATACTTGGTGAGGTCTATTCATTCTTTTCTCTTCCTCACTCTTTTACCCAACCTTTGTAGGTTCTTATTTTAGACATAGCATGTCTATTAATAATTGATCTACTCCTTATTTTCTCTTATATATTTATGATTCATGTTGTGCTCTCTCTATGCACACTCTACATCACACATCTTTATGATCTTCACCCTTGCAGGTAAGTTCAAGTATGCTATCTATTTTTCCTTTATCCTAGTATTTTACTTTGTTTCATCACTAGAATAAAGGGGGGGAAATGTAGTCATATAAAATGTCCAAATTTATATTTTGAGTATGGCTTTTGACACCACATCTATAGGTATTTTTCTCATGCTCTTGTGACCCTTATAAACACCTTTTTAATCATTGATAATCATCTAGAACCTTCTAAATGGTCATTCCACCTCAGCTAGATAGTATTCCCCATGTTAATCCTATTCCCCTAGGTCTTCAACCTATAGGATAAGAGTTCCCCATTTGGACTATAACACCCCATGGAGAAGTGTCCCATTTTTAGCAGTATTTTCCATTTTCACTTTGAGCCCCAATGGTCATTTACATTCAGTCCTAAACCTTATTTAGGTTGGCCTAGCATGAATACATCTGACCCATGATTAATTATTTCCTATAAAATCCCACTCAAATCTCATTTACAAAGGAGGTGACCAAACTTACAAAGCAAGCAAGAATACAAACAAAATTATAAGTCAAACTTAACTATTCTTTGCACACAATCACCCAACATAGTTGTAAACCTACTCAAATCCTCATATTAGTCCCTATCCACCTCAAACACTATCAATTTTTCATTTGCATCAACATCACACTATTGCACAAAGCACACTAGGTGGGAGAACTACATATGGCTTGATCCCTCTTCAAAGTATTGGTATGTAGGTAGCATGCCCACACAAGGGGTGTGGATTGCATGTTCAATACATATTTCACACTAACCCCCTCTTTCTCAAGTTATTCAAAAAAAATTTATCAAGCATGATGGAGGGTTAGGTTTTGAAGACAAAATTAGCTCCATAATGAGTTTCATTAATGACCAGTGCTTGATTTTTCATAGGCATGCCCACATAGGCACAATGCAACTAAACATAAAGTTTTAGGTCTTTGTGATTAGTTTGGATAATAATGGTAGGAATGAATAATAATGTTGGACACTAAAGAATCCTATTTTCATTATTCCTATCCTTTGAACCAACAAAACCCAGATTTAGTTTATGACACCTTTCTAGTCCTACACAACCATTTTTAACCTCTATATCAACTATCTTAGTCTATTTTCTATCTAAGTCATATTTATTCTTATATATTTATATTTTTAGAAAGGTGGAAAAGATAATTATTTTCACAAATCAAGACTATATTTATTGTTATATTCTTTACCAATTTATTAATCTAGATCCTTAACTAAAATATGAATAAAACTCTATTATTCCAAAAATAAGCTAAATCACAAGAACAAGTCCAAAATACATGTAATAGTCAAAACCATTAAATCTAACTTATAAACACAATCCAAATCCAAAAATTGGTCAAGGAATACTCACACCAAAATTTGAAATGTGTAATTCACTTACAAATCCATTTCTTTCATTATTTTGCATTGATCAATGTGGGAACCATAGGCCAAAACAATTGGGGCAAACCTAAGGATGAAGGAAAAAGGAAGTGATAAATAGATAAAAATAAAATATGAGAGGAAAAAAATAATAAAGTAGAAATGGAAAACAACAAAACAAAATAAATTTATTTTTAATACTACACTAAGCTAATTCAATCTTGGAATTAGTTATTGAGGAATTATCTATTGACAGGCAATAGGACATCCTCACTAGTTAGATGTCAAAGGTGAAAAGCATTCTCACATAGGATATCAAAAATTTGTAAGGTTCCTAGCCAAAGGGCATAAAATTTTCCATGTTAACCCTTTTTTCATGAGCCTTATCCCAAAGAAGGACTAAATTATATATTTGAATGACTTTGGTTTTGGATCTTTTGGAAAACCAACATTTGATAACCCCTTGATACTCACTAAATTTTATTAAAGCTACATCACATTTCTATTTTAATTACATCAATTTTAAAAGGTGAACCTTTATCTTGTTATTAGTTTCTAGGTAATCCTTCAGGAATAGTAAGGTAGGGATCCTTAAATTTTTAGGAAATATGGGATCTTTTCCATATTCCATATGACATGGGGAATTTCCTAAAGAAATTTAACTCTAGTCATGTTAGCCCATAATTCAAACTTCAAAACATTATGCTAGTCCCTAGGATTCTTTACTAATATTTTCTTGATTATGCCTAGTAGATTCTTATTTGTTGATTTTACTAATCCATTACCTTATGGATAATAATTGGATAAAAATTTAAGTATTACCTAGTTTTTATAGACCCACTTATTAAATTTTAGAAAAGAGAAGGTAGGGCCATTATCAAATAGAAAAACAAATGGCATTCCAAACCTAGTGACAATGTGGTCCTTAATCAATTTGATCACTAATTTACTCATGCATTTATTGAAAACTTTGGATTCATTAACATGTGAAATAGTAGGTTTTAGTGAGTATAAACTTGTTTATAGATAATAAATTGGCATTTATGGCACCCATAAAGTTGAGTCCCCACGTTGAAAATGGCTTGACCTCTATGATTAGCTACAATGGTATAGTTGTGTTGTGTTATCTATGCATAATTACTTGAAAGGTATGGAAAATTATCACATTAACATGTGCATCTTTAAAAACATGTGTTCATTAATATCCTACTCTAATTATTTGATGGGTTATATCATTTCTTAAACTGTGTCTAGTTCCTTACCTCCCATGGAAGTCTTGGAGTACTTGAGTTGCATCCTCTTTGTTTAGGCACGTCAAATATTTGTCTTCATGATTTATTATATATATTATTATTTATTTTAATCATTAAATGGTTTATCTTCAAATGTAACACTCTTCTCTGAGTGAATCTTAAATGATTAGGACATTCATTATCTAATTAATAATAAATGATGTCCTTATATCAATCATCAATAGGGATACCTTATACTGTGTAATATTTGAAAACAATATTTGGATCAAATTATATCATGGTTTTATTGTGTTGGACCTATGAAAATATTCATGGGATAAATTATTGATCAAACTCCTATAAAACATTCATCCATTTCCCAATCCATTCACCCATCTCATTTTGCATCAATGTTGCTTTGATAGCTATATTACGCACAATATCAAATAGTTTGTTCAATGGGATGTGGTGTTTAAACTTATTAATAGATTTTATTAAGGTAAAATCTTGTTTGTCAAGGGTTGAGTACCTAAGTGCAACATTTATGAGTGGGTATCTCATGAAGGAGATATGTTTCATGCCCAACTTATTTTCTCTATGTGAGAACTATAACACTTGAATGCTCTAAAGTGTGGGAGTAAATGTAAATTGGTTATGTATAATATAGACTAATGAGGACAATATTTTTCACAATTGACTTAGTGATTTTAGTGAAAGGCACTTTTATTTAGTGGTCCACTCAATCTTTGCATCCTTCTTAAGCATCTTTGTCAGTGGATGAGTTATCTCTATGAATCATGAAATGAACTTCCTCATGAATTTAATTTTTATAGATATTGAATTTAACTCCTTATTGATACCAGGCACTAGGATCTTTAGGATTGCTTCATCTCTCTTAGGGTATATAGAAATACCTCATTCTGAGATGATGTAACCCACTAAATTTCCATTGATTACCCCATATATGCATTTATTTGGGTTATAGGAAATACCATGATCTTTGCATCTATACAAAACCATTCTCAAGTCCTTTACATGGTTATCTTGGTATTTAAAAAATATATTTAGGTCATCTATGTATATGCCAATGCATTTTTTGATGAGATCCTTGAATGCAATGTCCATGGCCCTTTGAAAATTATATCATATTTATTTGATATGATATTTTGTATAAAATGCTTTAAAATATTTATTGTTAAATTATTTGACATTATCAGATATAATGTTTGAGGGGATACCATATTGATAGATGAGATGGTTAAATATGATGAGATAGTCACATAAGTAAGAGGAATTGATTCTGCCCACTTAGCAAAATATTCAATATTAGAAAGGACATGTTTATGGCCATTTGAGGATGTATGATTAATCTTGAATATGAGGTCAAGTATGCATGTTGATAATGGTCATGATGTTGTTAGTGGCTTGAGTGTTTTGGTTAGAACATGAATCATATTATCATTCTTCTAACACTTCACATAATTTTTCACATAAGCACTTGTGTCTATTTCCATATCCAGCCAATAATAAATAGTACATAGTAATTTCATGGAAAGGATGGCCTTGATGGTGTTATATCCACATACTCCTTCATAAAATTCCATCAATACTAATCTATATTCTACCAAAGATAAACAATGAATCAGAGTTCCATCATAGCTTTTATGATATATGGTAGATTCAAGTAGGGTATAATGGGAGGCTTTATGGATGAGTCTTTTTACTTCTTATGGAAAAAGTATGGGGGAATAATTTGGTCTTTGAGGTATGCATATATGTTAGAATACAAAGTAGATGTGGAACCAATAATATCAAACACCATATTGATGGTTGATTATTCATGCACTAGTACTAGGAGATGTTCCACAAGAAACTGATAGTCCATATTTCTATCTATATTATTAATCATGGATCCAATGGTGGCCATGGAATCATTTATTGTTATTGTATTTAGGTATCCATTTAAACTAAGGTTGGTTATTTGTTCCTTAAGAGTGTTGACCATGTCTTTATATGGTACCAACTTCTCATCCTTCATTTGGTATTGGTCTATGACCTAATTGATTATAAGTTGTGAATCACCATGATGTAGTAAATGTTGTATGTTTCACTATAATACTTGGCAAAGACTTTAAATGATTAATTCATATTCAACCATGTTATTATTATAGGGAAAACCAATGTGAAAGGACATATGAATAAGATGCCCTTGTGGTGTGATAGACAATATGTCATCACCTAATCCACGAGTTGTGAATAAATCATCAAAGTAAATTTTCCATTTATACTTAAGAGGTGCTTCTATTTTTGTTATGATTATCATGGAATCATTTGGAAATATAAATATAAGAGGCTAAGTATTAGTAAGAGGAGCTTTTACAATTTTATCTACAAGTACTTATCCCATAATGGCTTTTGATTGGCATATTTGATCTAAAAAATTACTTAAAATCATGATACACTTTACCATGTGGCCCTATAAATATATTCTATAAAGTAGTTACTTGAGCATATCTGCTTTGGAAATTATAATAGTCCTGTCATTTAGCATGTAGTGACATAACTTTTAGGCTTTAAAAACCATATCTAAATAGGTTGTTTATATCAGCATATAATTGTGCTCATACACAACAAATGTTTGGTTGAGGTAGTAAATGGCATGATCTTTACCATGTTCGTTGTGTTGTGCCAAAATTTCCCCCATGGCATTTTAAGTTTCTAATAGGTAAAGTAATAATGGCTTGTTCATCATAGGTGAAAATAAAACAAGAAGATTGGCCATACATTCCTTAAGATGATCAAATGCTTTTTATAAGTCTTCATTCGATGAGAAAGTAATGTCCTTTTTCAAAAAGGGTGTAAATGGATGGAATTTTTCAACCAATTATGATATGAAGTGTCATATTAATTATATCTTGCCTTATAAACTATGGAGTTATTTCAAGGTAGATGAAAGTGGTATTTTGATAGTGGTTCAAACTTTAGTTGGATCAACTTCAGTACCCCTATGAGAGATAATAAAGCCTAATAATTTTCCATAATCTACATGAAATACATACTTATTAGGGTTGAGCCTAACTTTTTACACTCAAATTCATTAAAATATTCTATGAAGTATGGCTGGATGGTCAGCATGGGTCTTAGACATATCCAAGATGTCATTGACATATTCCTCAATAATGGCATGCATCATATCATGGAAAATCAATTTCATGGCTCATTGGTATGTGGATTCAACATTTTTTAGCCCAAATGGCATCAAATGATTATAAAACATTCCCCAAGGAGTGGTTTATGTTGTTTTGTGTTGGTCTTATAGTGAACTTATGGTTATATCCTAAAAACCATCCATAAGGGAAATTATTTCATATGTGATTGTCGAATCAAAAATCATGTCAATATTTGGTAGAGTAAAGTTGTCCTTTGGGTAGACTTCATTAATATCCCAAAAATTAGTGTACAGTCTGATATCTTTTGGATTCTTATTCACTATTACAATGTTATAAATCCAATCTGATTAATCAATTAATTGAATGCATCTCAATTCTAATATTTTCTCCAACTCTTTCTTGACTAATAGAATAATACAGGGATGTATTATTTGTAGATTATTTTTAACTTTTTTAGCATTCATATGTATAACAAGATGGTATACAACTAAGGTGGGATCCAAACCTAGCATATTTGAATAAACCCATATAAATATATCATCAAATTCCCTTAGAAGGGTTGTAAAGGCTTCACATTCATCCTCAGTGAGGGACATTCCTAGTTTGATCCATTTTGGGTCCTCTAGTAACCTTATAAGTGTCTTCCACAAGGAGTGTATAACCATATTATAAAAGAGTTAGCAAGGAGGTAAACTAGTTGGTAATGGCAAAATCTCTTAGCTAGATTGTTTTATCTAATTTTCCCAAATAGGATGAATTAGAATCACCTAATGGTGGTAAAGTCCATGTAATAAATACCTTTGGGTGCTCTTGTACAATCTATTCAAAAGTTTTCCATTCTTTGGTATTGATTTTAGATCCATATATAAGACTCAAACTATTGGTCTCCTTCACTTCATGTCTAAGTGAACATCCCCATCTAATGGCATATAAAATAGGTTTTCACTAATAGACTTGCCTTTTTCTTTACTTTTACCCTAGTCTGAAATCACCTCAAAGAGGTTTTCACTTTTAAACCTCAATATTTGATTTTGTTTTAGTTTTTGACCTAGGAAGTTCACCTACTCTCTAAAATAGGCAATATGATCCAATCTAATATAAAATCCCTATTTTTTGATCTCATATAGGAATATGATACCTCAAACCTAGAAAGCCACAAATGGCCTCATCATTCTTGAACTCATCCAATGGCATTGTCAACTCTTGTTGGTCCCAGTATATTGATTATGGGTGATAAAGGGTAAGTGGGAAAGGGAAATAAATAGGATGAATGGTATAAATAGCATTAGAGTTAAACAAATTGGTTTTGGAAAGGTCATTTTAGATGATATAATAAGATCCTGCATCACTATCATTATTATCTTCACTATTTAATGGTGTAGGAACTCAAATAAGGTATGCAGGGTCACCCACATGCATTTTAAATGTAAGGCGAAGGGTTACTTTATACTTGGTCATTGAAATTATCTTGATCATTCCTTGTTAATGTATACCTAGGCCTCTGTGTTCATAAGTTTGGTTACCCATAATCTAGTTAGGGATAAGATACTTTACACTTTACTAACAATTAGCTAAATTATCTATATAAATCCATGAATCATCTTTAACTAAAGGTTCTTGTTCTAGGATAGAGGAAGGTTTGAAAACAATGGTTTTATTTAGATTATATTTCCCCTTTATTCACCACTTTATGTGAATGGTGTTGGTTTTAGATCTCCCATAGGATTTTGGGATTTGTAGCAACTTGGTAATGTGGAAGGAGTCATGAATATTTTATTCTCCCATACCTTTGTCATATATATATATAAATGGTTGACTATGTTTGATAGAGGTGAAAATGACATAAAATATAGGATCTTTGGGTTAATGTAATTAACTTATGGTCTTAATTCAATGGATTTTTATTTATCAACTTTTCCTTCATCAAATTTAGGCATAGGATTTAGGCCAAAATGATAATTATATATCTTATACTCTACCTCAATAAATTTGTAATATTGGTAAGGCTGGAGATCAGTTGGTATAGTTACTTCTATCCCTAAATGGGGAAATTTAATACATTGATGTAGTGTGTAAGGTATGGCCTTGATTTCATGAATTTAGGGTTATCCTAAGAGTAAATTGTATGATAAATCTAGGTTGAGAAAATGGAAGAGAGTGTCATGGGTTAAAGGCCTAATGACCACTGGTAAGATGATGGTATCTTGTGATTCTCATTATTTATTGTCATATTCCTTGATAATAATAGTATTTGGTTATAGATCAGCTACCATCTATCTGAATGCTTTACCAAATTAAGGTACACAATGTTTAGGCCTAAACCATTATCTACAAGGACATGTTTAAACTTATAGTTTGTTATGCCAACCCCAATTTACAAGGGGTTATTATGAAATGGGCCCAAGGATGACATGTCACTTTTGGCAAAGGTAATTCATTGTATAGGGGCCAAATGTCCTACCATGGCTTGTAATTTGTCTAGCATGATGTCATCAAGTGTGAGGGATTGTCTTAGGTACTAATTTATTACGTTTTTATGAAAAATAGATGTATGTAATAAATCCATGATGGATATTTGAATAGGTGTCTTATTTAGATGATCCATAATGTCAGTAGTCTTCCCTTTAGTTTTGGAAATTGGATTGTTTTTTATAGACATGAAGGTTTGAATGGGCTCATTTGTGGTATTTAGTTGTGGTCCTTTGATGGTAGTCTTGGCTCATCGAGTTATGATTACACAATATCAATCATGTATAGGGCATTGTTAATTGTCTTGAGAGGTAATATAACATGAAATGGTAATTCTTAGGCATTATTGAGCCTATTTTATCATATAATCTAAAGAAGGATTACTGACATAAGGAGGTTGGTAGCAATTTTTTGGTTGATAGGCATTGTTAGGTAAAGGTAATGGTATTTGGATGGGGGTTAATGGTAATGGTGGTAATATGAGAACACAAAATTTGTCCCATAATATTTTTTTAGGTATATGTGATGGAGTGATGTCATTCTTAGTTATATTGGTCGATTTATGCTTGGTTCTGACCATTCTATTATTGTTCTTGTGCCTAATGTTGTTTTTGTTCATGTTGTAGTGGTGTTCTCTACTATTGTTATTGATGTTACTATTGTTGGTTTTTTTTATGTTGAGGAAATGTATTTGGATAGATTCCCAAGTTATGATTATTTTTAGGATCATGGGTATCTCTTTGTACTCCTCCATTCTCAAGCATATTCTTAATCATATGCCCTAGTTATATACACCAGTGTATTGAATGTCTATTGAAATGATGGTACTCACAAATTTTTTTCTCTTTATACCAATTGAGAAAAGGAATTGCTTTAGGAAATGGACTTGGCATAGGCCAACTAATTATATTAACCTAAACCAATTTTCATAATACAAGCTCAATGGGATCCTTGAGGTCACTGAATGATCTAGCAATGGGTGATCTTATCCTTTGAGGAGGGGCTTATAATTGGGAATGATCTTGAAATTAGTTTTATGAAGGTCTTCGTTGAATGAATAGAGGTGGTGGTTACTAAATGGGTATATATAAATGGATAGTTAGTGTTTGCACTAATTAAACATGGTATGATTTAGTGATCTTATTACCAAAAACATTCTTGTTATAGTTATAGGTCTTTGGTATTTCATTAGCATTGGTCTGAGCTGAAATTAAAGTTGATAATTGAATAGGGTTATGGTTGTGGTTATGGATTTGGTTTTGGTTATATTTTTATCCTTGATGTTGGTTTTGGCTATGATTAGAAGAAGATAGCTTGATAATCCCTTTATTGACAAGGGCCTTCTCAATATGTATACATTTCTTAATAACCTATTCAAATGTGTGAGCACATTGCAACTCAATAAGCTAAGGTATTTCACTATGTAGGATTCTAGTAAATATCATAGCATATTACTTGTTTGGTATATTATGAGTGAATCAGATTTTAAGTGCTCTCCACCATTACAAATAAGCAACAAATCTTTCACCAATTTTATGTTTTTCTTATCTTAAGTCTACCATTATAATATCATGATTTAGATTATAAGATAAATTTTATACAAACTTCTCTAAAAGATCATTAAAATTTGGCACATAAACTTTTTGTCAATTTTAGAAACCATTCCAAGGTTTGTGTAGTTAGGCTTCTTAGAAAGAGGAGAAGAAAATATATGTCACTGTAAGCCACTAGTTTTCAATAAACAAAAAAATATTTTAAATTATCTTTGGGGTTACCTTTGCCCTTATATTTCTCAAATTTAGGTGGTTCAGAACCCAACATAAATGGTATTTGAAGATAATCCATATTGAATGGATATAATCATATTTCATCTAGTTTGAACTTCTTTGTTTGCTTTTTGGTTTGATTTGATTGAATGTCATCCTTAATTTTTTGTAACTCTTGAGATAAGAAGTTGGATGGCATGGCCTATTACTACTAGTATTTCATGGTCAAAGATGGATTACCTTGACCAAGGTATGAAACAATGGACTACTATGGAATGTTTATTGTATTGGTTGAATGACCACGTATATGTATCTATGAATTAGGATTGTACTATTTATATTAAATATGTTGGTGTTGGTAAACATTCTAGATAGGGTCAATAGTATGGATTTGGTTCATGAATTATGGTTATGGTAATGGCATTTAGCTAGGTGTAATATTCTTGGATTATTGGGTTTGGGTGAGAACTTATTGCCTACTTATCAAAACATACTATATGAAGGGAACCCATTCCTAGCTGATATTCTATCATTGAAGGTGTTGAAAGTTAGATCCTTATTGTATGTGTGATAAACATTAGGTGAAAGGCAAATATTGCCTAGCATTTAGTACCTATTGTACATTAGAACCTTATTGTTGATTAAAAGCATATTATTGATTGGGAACTTATTGAGGGTTTTTCCTTTATTGTTGTTGACCAACTAATACTTTTTTTTAACTAATAGAAACATATTTTAGATTATGAAATGTTTTTGATGTTTTTGGTATATTGGTATGTGTTTGTTATGGTGAAAATTTTTTTCCACCTATTTTGGTGGTGTAGTGTTCTACACTTGTTGAGGTGGTATGTTGGTCTATTGTTTTGTCTAGTTTCCCCTTGTTACATATTTGAAGAAGTAGTTGATTGAGGAGTGGAGGTTATTTGTTGTGTTTGGGAATTAGGCATACTTATCTCTTATTTTTTCAAGACACTTGGGTCATTGGTTGGATGAATCTTTTATGTGTTTATCATAGGTATATTAGACACACTTTGGTTCAAATTATAATACACTTACATGATATCTACTACATTTTGATTGAGGTCTTTCGTATGATCAATAGTCTCTTATGTCATAATTAGGACATTATACATGTATTCTACTAGCATGCTTTGGCTAAAGTGGTTTATGTTGTAATTTTAATATCCCTAAGAATCTATTTATGTCCCTATTAGATGAGATATCTCTATAATTTGTGTGTTTGAAACAACCATGGCATTGAAATTATGAGCTAGGTTAAGGTAATTTTGGTATGCTTAATGCACTTGTTTTAATTGATCATCCATAGGACATTTACCTTTTGAAAGCACACTTTGGTTTTGTTGAGGTATTTTTACTAAATATTTATTGTAACTAGTTGATGCCTATTCAAATTATTGATTATAAGGCATGTTACTATGTGTTCTAATCAAGCTAGAGAGACTTTCACATGGGAAGTCAGGCAGGAATTTGGCTCATAATTCTACTACCTTGACTCCAATTTCATATTTTTTTATATAAATGGTGATAAAACAAGTATGGATCATATATATTTAGTGTTGTTACATATTATGGTTATTATTGTTGGCTCTATTCAATAATAGGCATCATTTTAGTAAGATATTGAGCAATTTGTTCTTACTCTTGGCCTAGATAGGATGGTACACTTACCAAGTACTACATTAGTGGTTCTTGCCTTTAATATAAATATGAAATATTATAATAGGTATATGTATCTATATCATCTCCATATGAATCTTTAATAAATGGGTCACTGGTAATAAAGTTCTCATAGTCCAGATTGTACATAGTCCCACTATGTGTATAGTGAGGCATGTTCAGATTTATGACTAGGTCTCTTTAAAAACAAAGGACTAAAATGGAAAATAATTGAGTTCTGAGTTAAACAACCTTTACCTCTATAAAGTGTAAAAAAAATAATCTATGTCTAAGGTAAAAGTAGAATAAAAACATGAAACTGGTCTAATAAAGGTACTGATTTTCCCAAAGGTAGTTATAATCATTAGCATAAAAAACACTGATAGACTTGAAAAAAAGTTTGATCTAAAAGAAGAACTTTAAATCAATTCTAATATGAGGTAATTGGCTTTGATAAACTTAGTTAATACCTCAAAAAACACTTGGTGATTGGCTCATAAAAGACTCAATATTTGGATCACAAAAAAATCTTTAATAAATGGAACCGTGACATTTTATTACTCAACATAATGGACTCTAAAAAAGTCTCATAGCAACAAAACTTGGAATAAAGGATGCTAAAACAAGGCATATAATAATAAACAACTTGTAAGTCTAGGAAAGGGGTCTTTAGATCAAAAAAGTAATCAATCCAAGTAATACAATCCAAATGAAAAAGGTAAACCACCTAAGCCCAAATTAGATGAGTCTTTGGAATAAAACTAGTTAGTTTAGGATTTCAAATTTGAAATTTAATACATAATATTTAGATTTTCTATGGTAAATAGGCTAGACTAAATGAACAACATAACCAGGCATTTTTAAATAAAAGGTATGAATGGTTTTAGAACTTGATTTTAAAAAAGATAAGTTCTTGGAGTATGGTTTGGGTAGTGTAACAACACTCCCTCAAACAAATGGTATGTTCAAAGAAATCACTAGGGAATATACTTGATGAAGCCATCAAATAGTAGGTCCAAAGTCATTGTTTACATTTTTCAATGTTGCCATTTACATAAAATGTTTGATTTAACACAAGTCATTATCAACATTTTCTCTAGATAATAATTTCATAATTTCCCATAAAGTCATAGATGCAAAGTCACCATTTATATAAAATAAAAGAACATAAATAGAGGACAAAATAGGTGAAGTCACCATTACATAGGGTGAAGTCATCAATTAGTAACAAAATAAAATGATGGGAATTTTAAGCATAAAACTCTAAACTTGAATATTATAGTGCTCTTCTTATGAATTTTAAAGGTTTCACATCATTCATCTAGTCGATATGAGGTGTGTGGTCCCATCAAGCATGCCATTATGTATCTTTGGGATCTATAGAGCACACAAAGGATATTAGTTCCTTAATAATGAATCTTAATAAAATTCAAGTATAAAAATGTAATGAAACTAAACCACTCTTTCATAAGGACAATGGGATGCATAATACAATGAAAAAAACTACAAATAAGAGATAAAAACATTAAAAAAAATTACCTCCCTTATTATAATTAGTTTTCACTTGTTGGCATAAAAAATGTTCTTAATTGGTTTATGGAACTAGAGAATTTTATCAATGGATTATCCATGTTAGAAACATTTCTCTAAGGCCACATGTGACTTTTTTTATCTTGGTTTTACTTAATGTGAATCTTGATATCAATTTATCATTATCACATTATGTTGGTGGCTTCTTGAAGGCATTCTTGCATAATAAATTTACACAAAAAATATTATTTGGGTAGAGTGAGGGCACTTGTATTTATAGGTCTCAAAACTAACTCTAACCCTACATAGGTTAGGTTTATTTATATCTTTGGTTGAGTCTAAAATAACCTAGGTTGAGTTTAAGTTATCCCTAGGTTGGGTCAAAGTAATTATAAAGTCTTGACAACTCGTTTTAAATATTTATGAGCCATGATAACTCATAGAAGATATTTAATTAATTTTGACTCACATTTTCTTTAATATTAGTAATTAATAAAATATTTTATTATTTCCCTTGAATTTGACCTCATATTTGTTTAAAAAATCATTTTTTAGATAAATTTAATTCACTAATTCAACTTGGAATATTTATTTAAGAAAGTTAATTGAAATTTTATTTGTAATTAATATTGATTAAGGTTTTTGTATTTTTATGGATTTTTTTAAAATGTTTTGCATTAATAGATTGATAGGCCAAGAATGTCAATTTTCTAGGTTGGAATTTGACTAGGGTTGAATCCAAGCTAGGTAATTAGTGTATACATGGTAATACCCTCAATAAGCAATCCTCAACATTTTTTTAGGTAATTAAATCCCATGAATAAATAAAATTTGGAAATATAGGTGATTTATATGCCTAATTTATGTCAATTTTTAGAAATTTATCAAAATCCTATTTTAGACATGAAAGTGGCCAAAACGGAGTGGCTATGGTAATTGTTGGCCTAAAACCAACAATGCAACTAGAATGGAATGAGGTATACCTCCTCATCATCTTGTAGGTTGTGTCCTAGCATATTCCCCTATAATCTATTGTTCAATATGTGATCCCCTTATTCTAGCTACTCATGTGATTAGAATACCTTGTGTGATGGGATGCCATCCCAACCATGAATCCCTACTCTCTATAATTATTCTATATACCACTTAGGGTACTAGTAATTGGGCTACATATGGAAACCTAAAATATCAAGGTGTTTTTTTATAAGGTACACCTCTATATGTAGGATCCTATCACTGTCCCATTGTGATCCAATGATAGATATGAGGTAGGTTACCTTAAATTAACCCACTATCCTAGCATGCCCTAATAGGGCATGGATACCAAGTCTATTAGTGTCAGCATCCCAACTTATTTGGGAAAATATATGAGAAGGTGTCATACCTATCAATATCAAGACCTCAATGACACCTACATATCCTATCCCAAACCCAATATTGATTAGGGATCATCCATTCATACACCCAACTAATGACTAGTGTAGGGTGACTAATAGATAAATATTATAATGTGAAATCATGTATACGTCTCTTTGTGTCTTTTAAAATGCCTTTTGATCCCATGAGTGACATGATACACTCTCATATATCCATCTAAAATGGGTTCATGACTATATAATAGGTATCCTATACCATTATCCCCCACTAATCAAGAGGCAAGGATCCCTATGATGTATTTGAAAATAATTAGGATCACTAATCCCTCTACACCTAAAATCCTCACTTTAGTCTTTATATAAACATTAGGTACATCTTCATTACCAAATTACTCTACTTTTATGATTACCTCTCCCTTTTATGTAGTATCCCTCAAGGTCAGGAGTTGATATGTTATCGATAATCTAAATATCTTGTATATGTTGGTGATAGTAATGGTCCTCTCTCCCAAATATTGTGAAAGATATAAATGTGTTCTTATTTTCATCCTATTAGATCAACTAATCATATGTCAGCCTACTCAATGGGTTGATAATACCTACATGCACTATCCTTTGTATATTAGCCTTGTTTATAATGGTTATCTCATCATTCATCAATTTTCTAAAAATCCTTTGAAGCCATTCCTGCTCCATCACCTAACTCCCCTATATGTATGTGTCCTATAAAAATTAAACCTATAAAACTCTTAAACCTTTCTTTGGTCTAAAACATCATTCCAACCCATTCTTTTTGGTTCTAGGATAAAACTTTTACCTTATGCAGGTGGTGGTTATTTAACAAACACTTGCATAAGGTGATAGTTGTGTCATATCCAAGATGGTTACATAACTACTACAAGATATCTATGGATATGTAAATTCTCCCTGTAAGGCATGGTCATTTCATAACCATCATGATAAAAATGTAATAGTTAGTCTATGAATATCACATTTTCTTCCCACATTGAATTTTTTTGTCAATTGTGTATAACCAAAAAATCTTCTTAAACACCCAAAAATCAACCAAAATTCAAAATTATCAACGTTTCCATAATCTACCCAACCCCCTAATCATATGTTAGAAATATGATTTTCATTGATGTCAAAAATGACATTATAATCATGTCATTGATGTTTAGGATTGAATATGGTGATTAGAAGATATGAAAAGGATCCTATAAAATGTCAGGGATGATTAGAGTGCTTATGTACATGAGTGAAATTCATCCAATTGTTCATATTGATCATCTAGACATTTTAGGTCTATGACAAGAAATTTTGAGAAGGCATTTTACTAACATAACCATTTCCATGTGTAGATGAGTATGGGGAGATGGTCACATGGTTATGATAAAATTAGTCATTAGTTTTTATGTACCATATTTTAAGTCATGTGATGAAGAGCAATTGAAGATATGGGCATGCAAAGTTGGATACTCAAACAAAAATCACTAAGTTACTATACATAGCCAAATTTACAAAAGGGATAAATAGATCCAATTAATCATATTGATGAGGTCAACATTTTCACACATGGATGTATTAGGACAAAATGATCATATGGGTTTGTTCATTTTTGTTCTTAGTTTTTACATGCTAAATATTAAGTAATGTGACATAGTGTGACAAAAGATATGCTTAAGCAAAGTTGGGCTCCCAAGCATTTTGATAGTGTTTTCCAACACTTGTCAAATTTGTAGGTTCCAAGATAAATCTAAGTAGGCACTTTTATGGTGTCATATCTTTCACATATGAAGGATTCATGAGAAATTAGAAATATAGATAGAATCTCATATGTAAGAGGACCATATGCACTAAATTATAGGTCATGCAATTAAGCATAATAAGAGTTATGTATGTGAAAAGTTAGCCTTCTAGGTATATTGAAATGATCCCCATACTTAGTCAAATATATGCAAGGTCTTGAAAACTTGTCATGCTTTTACAAAGACCATTTATGGGAATTTTCAAAGGAAATAAATAGATCTATTATGGGTTTTTCATGATCATTCTAGACATATGGTCCATAGGTTCAAATGAGAAGGAATGAGCTCAAAATTGAATTATATTTACTCTCAAAAAATAGGGTTTCTCAGTTAAACCCTAAGGATTTAAGCCATAGCATCAATAGGCATATTCTATTTTTATGTTGAATAGATATATCTGGGTCCCAATAGCTTAAGTTGTAACTAAAGCCTTTATCGCAATTGTAAAACTAGCCCCTTTGACTTAACAATAACCAACTCAAGTAGTGATCAAAGGACTTAATATTTCCTTAGTCTTAAACTTTATATTTGTCTTAAATTAATCAATGGCTAGTGTTTAATCATATTCTAAAGATATAATGGAGTGTAGAAAAGTCAAATTATCAAAGGCTCCTTTGAGTAAACATGTGAGTGACAAGTGTCATAATCATGGACCCTGCATAATGAATCAATGAAGCAATTTAAATTCAAAAGTTTAATGAGCAACATGAGGTTGTCAAGTCTCAATAGAAAGAACTAATAGTAATGTGTATAAGGCATGTGTTAATGCCAAGTGTCACATTCTCAAGAGCTAAGAATAGATAAATATCAAGCTCTAGGAGATAAGACATCATGAAAAACTCATTTTTCTTCTTATGCCTTATTTCATATATTTATCTACTCAAGGAGATGCTAATTTTCTCACCTAGTGTGGGGGGATGTTACTTTTTCTATGGTGAAATATGCCATGGGAACCTACATTAGATTTACATATGCTGTAGTTGAATAACCATACAACCTATTAAACATGGTCATCACCATCCTCACTCTAGGTATAAACTAATTGATAAGGATGTTCTTTGTAAGGTCTAAAAAGACTTTGATACCAAATTATATCCACATAACTAGGGTGTCCATCAAGTTATGTTTTTTGGTCCATGAATTGATAGATGTTAGGTTAATCTAGGGTTTAAGGAGCTTGTAGTATGACTCAAAGGAAATTGGGAAAATGTAATAAACATTCATGTGATTGTGCTCATTAATCAACATGCCTTTATCTATTTTATCTTCCTTAAAAATGGAACCAGGAACATCAATTTAATGAAGTACCTCTAGTTTTGTAGCTTCATAGTGAAGTCTATTCATTTAGATTGCAATAATGTCATCATAAAATCTTTTGGCTAAGAGAATATTTTCTTCCTCTTTAGTGATGAATGGTTGGTTCTCAATTATCCAAAATAATTTTGACCAATTTTTATACCATGTTCTTAGAGTAGTAGCTACAAAATTAGTGTCCTTAAACACTCGATGCTCAACATCTATTATCAAATATAGTTTAACCTCTTCCTTTGAAACATGTTTATGAGTCACCATTACTATGATCCTAACTTAATCATCCAATTAGGGATGATAATCCAACTATTTTAGTTTAATTACAGTGATTCTAGAGATAATTCACAACAATCCATACACTCTAGGGATTTTTTGAAGGTTTATGTAGGGATTTAATGATAGTAGGCTAGTTTAAACAATGAGATTTGGTGGCTTAGATTGAATTTGGATTACACATTTATACCTTTCATGTCTTTGGGTCCACAATATATCCAATTTGACATGTTTTACTTATGTGGCATTATCATGTCATGTTACTCATTTATTTAAAATATGACTATTTATCACTTTTTTCCATATGTCATTACCTCATGTAATATTAAAGCTTGATCAAATTTGCATGATTAATTTCTTAAAAGTCTTCTTACCCTTGAATTCATTGTTAGCTGTTGATCTTCCAAGTTTTCAAGAGTGTGCCACTTGGTAGACCCATGGGCTCTCTATGTACCTTGAAAATAGTATTCATTACTTGAACACATTTGTGCCACATGGTGGCATCTCATTTGATCTAGGTCTCTTTGACATATTGAATTTAACATATACCATTTATCTTGATATGCATGGCTAAATATGCACCAATAATTTATTTGATCAATCACTGAGATCGCTATACTTGTCACTTTCACATTCCTTCACAAGGTCCTTGACTTGTTGACCTAATTCACACTATTGATTTTGATCCAAAAGATTAAATGTGACTCATATATTTCCATCTAATTAGTCATGATTGTAACACATGTCACTATTGTGTTCAATGTAGGTCCTTTAAGAATTCTACATTCATTCACACCATGGATATTCTAGAATTATAATCAAACATGGATAATTAATTCTTTTATTTAAGCTCCTAAGATCTTCCCACTTGGAATATTTGCATTTATTCAATACCTATTGGTATAAAACCAAAGACATAAGTGCTCATGATATATGTAGATACTTAGTATAAGAATTTAGACTAAGGTTTTGGGTGCATTATTCAACATAATTAAGACTTAGGATAAAGTTTAAACTAGTTCAATGTTGTAATAAAATGTTCCTGCATAAATATGAATCCCACGTAAATATGAATCCCATGCAAATTTGAATATATTTCAAAAGTAACTTAGGCTAAACATTTAGACTAGGTTTTACAACACTATTTAGACATAGATTTATTTAATTGACCAAAGACCAAACGCTCAGTCATAAAGGGTTAAGTTAGAATTTAAAGCATACAACCTTGAACAATGTTCATTTCAATGGAACTCCATTAAACCTGCAACATGGAAACAAAATTCAAATATTAGAAATATTAGATAAAGTCAATTAAAGACTAGATGCTAAAGTCAAATGTAAGCTAGAGAAAAACATGATGCCCAAATAATGCAATCTGATCAAATTGAGTGTTCAATATATAGCACACATTTGCATAATTTGAACAAGGGTACTCATTTTTCAAAAATGGAGGTATGTTGACCTAAATAAATGGTGATTTCTAGGGGAAACATTGCAAAATGTTAGAAATCAAATACTCTTGGTTTACTAATAATAAGATTATTAATTCCACATGATCAAGTACCATTATTAATATCAATTCATGATAAAAATAAGTATTACAAATGAAAAGTTGAGCTCAAACATAGTCATGTTGTGTGTGTATTTTAATTCCTTAACTTATTGCCATGGGATTTAGAAAATAACTACCAAACTTCATGACCTTAATCATTAGCATTAACTTGTATGATATTTAGATATTCATTAAGAATCATGCTTTATGAAAAGGGAAGGCTTGGAAATTGTTTTGATGCTAGTCAGGCATCCATAACCCTGACAAAGATACCTTTGGATCCACTCTAGGCCTTGTTCTACTATAAACTAAGCATCCATAACCCTAGTGGAGGTTACTCAAATCACCTTTTCTCATAAAGTTTTTGAATTTTCAATAAGGCCCTTCTTTTTTTGTATTTTTCCATTATATTTAGCTTTCAACAAAGGTTGGGAACCAGAATTATTTATGTTTTCAGATTTTTTTGTCAAATTTTAGATCTTTAGACAATCATCCTTGGTTATAAACTTCATCCTGAGCAATAATATTCCTTAAGTGATAACATGACTTTATTCTAATAATTCAAACTTTCATTCAACATATGTAATCCTTACTAGAATTAGACTTAGATCATAACAAGGTTTATGATTTTATGGAACAAATAATTTAGATATTAATCCTCACCAATTTCTCAAAATCATAACATCAGGCTCAAATCTATAGAATCTATAATCAACCAATGTCTAAGGTTCATACCTGCATTATTGATTTGTGAAGTTCCTTTGAGAAAATACATGTATTAGAGATTAAAAACTATCTTAAAAATACTTATTAAAATAAAGGAACAAAGTAGAGAAAACAAACACACAATAAGCATTGTTAAAAAAAGCAAAAAAATATGTACAAACACTATTTACAAAGAAATAACAAGAAAAAAACTAATATAAGCCTACATACACTAACTCTAACTAATCTTACAAATCATTTCATGAAGACTTGAGGTGGTACAATAGAGAAATAGTGCTTGAGGTATTTCCCATTAGTTGGAAAAGTGAACTCTACTCCTTACAAGTCTTTGAGTGTAAAGGTGTTATCTCCCAATGTTTTAGCTATTTGATATGGGCCAATCCATAAAGGAGTGAATTTCCCATGTTTTATTTTTGGCTCTAAGGCTTTATCATATAAGAGAACCAAATATCCTTGCCTAAACACCTTATTATTTGAATGCTTATCAAACCATCTTTTGACTATGGCTTGGTGTCTATTGAATTTGTCAAATTCTTCTTCCATAACATCCTTAATTTGAATGATGTCAAGTAACCTTGAATTATCATACTCCTAGTCTTCCTCTATATATTCCTACATGAACTTGTAGGTTGGTAGTTTGAGGGTGATTATAAATATAGGCTCTTAACCATACACCAAAATAAATGATGATGCTTTCAAAGCTTTCTTCACTCTAGTTCTATCTACTCAAAGAGAATATTTAAGCAAATTATGATAGGTTCTTAGTTGTATTTTAGACTTTTTAATAGCCTTCATCAAATTTTTATTGGTTGACTCTGAGACTCCATTACCTTGAGGGTAATTATTTGATGATAACTTGAGAATTATGTTGTTATCATATGCCCACTCAATCATTTGAATATATATGAAGGATGGTCTATTATCACAAACTAATGAAACTAGTGTCCCAAATCTTATGAAAATGTCCTCTTCCAAGAACTTGATTACATATTTAGTTCTAAATTATTTTATTACCAATACCTATATCCATATTTTATAGTCATTAGTAGTAGTAAGAACATATTTGTGTCCATCTTAAGAATTAGGGTTAATGATCCCTACAAAGTCCAATCCCCATTGAGTAAAAGGTTTGCCAATCATAATAGGTCTCAATGGCATAGTTGATTTTGGTTCCTTGGTGTTGAAAATATGACATTGATGACACTCTTTAACATTCTTATGTATATTCTTGAACATTTTTGGCCAATAATATCCTTCCCTTAGGATTTTATGAGCTATTATTTTTCCATAAGGGTGTTCACTTCCAAGATTTTCATGAAAAGAACTCAAGATCTCAGTTGCTTCTTCCTTTGAGACACATCTCAAATATATACCTTCATAATTATTCCTAAATAGTACCCCATCCTTGATCAATAAATTTTTTTACTTGAGCCTCAAATCTCTTCTTTACTCTCTACTCAATCTTGTAGGATAAGAACCATTGATTATTAGATGAATAATTGCATCATACCAATCATTTGGCTGGAATTGTTGTTGATCAACCTACATGATACTCAATTTAGGATTGGTGTTAGTAATTATTTGAATCAATCCTTGACACCTTACCAACTTTGTATTTTTCATATCAATATCATACTCTTTGAGTATAGACATCCATTTACCTCTTCTCTCTCCCAATTCACATTGACTAAACATAAGTTTAATGGCAACGTCTGGAAATATTGCATGCACTTTATTCCTAAGAAGATAATGTCTAAAAATTTTAACTACATTAACTAATTCTAATGTTTTTTATCAATCAAAGGATATTTTAACTTAGCATTCTTAAAATTAGTGCTCATAAATTAATTTGGATGATCACATTTATCTATTTTTTGAGTTAAAATAGCAGTTATAGTATGTTCTGAACCAAAAGAATAAACTTAAAAATCTTTTGTGAAATTAGGGATTATCAACATTGGTACCTATCCTATTAATTATTTAATGTCCTTAAAGGCTTTCTTTGTCTCTTCATTCCATATGACTCAGCATCCTTCTTCAACATGTCATTAAGTGGATTCACAATTATTGTAAAACCAGAAATGAACTTTCTCACAAAATTCATTTCCCTAAAGAAAGACTTTAATTCTTTTCTATTGTTAAGAGGTCTATTTTGGATATATCATAAAATATATTATGATATATATAAATATCATCCTTGGTTATTGTTGACATAGTGGATTTCACTTGGGGCAAGGAGGTTAAGCTCCTGCCTTCCACACGCAACAATGGAAACTCCCCTCTCACCTGTGGGACTGGTGAAGCTGGAGGGGAGAGTCTCTAGGTATGGGCTAGCTCCCTTTGATGCATCTAATTTGTTCCAGTAAGTGCTAACATATATATATATATATATATATATATATATAGGGGGGTGAAAAGGGAGAAAGATTGTAGGAAAATAAACTACTATAAAGGAGGTGATGCACCAAAATGATCTGACCTTCTCACACTCACACTTAAAATTAGACAAACACATACATACACTTCAAAACTAGCAGAAGGACTAGCCTGCAAGAGCTTGGTAGGGAGGATTTAATGGAAAATATAGAAAATAGAGATTCACCAAAGGTGCTATGAAAGGCACATTGTATAGTAATTTCTTCTATTTCTACACTTCCAAATATATCTCTCCTTGTCAGATATAGAAATGGCACCTTATAGACACCAGGTATGTTGGTGTTGAACCTGTGGAAGCATCAAGAAGTAATGACTAAACACAAACTAACACTTAGACATACATAGAGATATCTAACCAAGATAGAGGTAAAAAATGCATTTATTGATTCAGGTGAAATTTTACTAGGGCTATGCCTTACAAATGTGGAAGATCATTTCTCAAAGACAAGTCTCCAATATATAGAGGAAGAAAAGGGGCCTTTTGGTACCCTTTTTTACAAGTGACCCATGGTAGGCACTATGTCAACCACTAAAATAACTTCTTGAATCAACACCTTCTTGTGTCACTTAGATCACTTCATCTAATTTTGCGTGATGGCCATTCCGCTGTCAGGATTTGAATTTATGAGCCATGCCATTTTACTGCTTTGTAGTGCATATTAAATAAAATGAGTCACGTCAACCAATATTGTGCCTCTTTGATGACTGCATGGTAGGCACTGTGTCAACCACTAAAATAACTTCTTGACACCTTCTTGCATCACTTGGATTACTTCATCTACTTCTGTGTGATGACCATTTTTCTATCAAGATTTGAATTTATTAGCCACAATATCCACCTACTCTTTGTTCTCTAGGCCCTTTTTCCTTTTCCACTCCTTCAACCCTCAGGGGCGATCTTCTGGTGGGTCACTACATTCTTTGGGCTCATTCCATATCTAGTGCATAAGCATTTTTTAAAGAACTAATGGCTTTTCTGTAGCTTTAAATTTGACGTCCTCATGCCCATTACCCCTAGACTCTCCTTTGGCTCCTTGCCTTGCCCCTTTCATTGAGAGTGCATCTACCTTTGACACATGTCATAATCCACTACTTGGGCACCTAGAAGACACTTTGAAATGTAAATGTTGACACGTGATGACTTCGACCGAGCTGATAATGGTATGTGGTAGCATCTACTTACATTAGAGGGCCTTTTGAGAGTTAGGTGGAATTTGACACGTGGTCACTTCCATAGAGCCTTTACCTACCTTACAGAAATTTTTGATCCTTTTCTATTTCTTAGCAGATGCTAACACTTGGCACACTCTGCATAGCTCCTAGCAACTCATTCAGGCCCACCATAGTCTTCTTTGAAGCCAATAAGAGAAACCTATATATGTTGCCACCTATCAACTTTTGTTGATCCCTACAGAGGACATGTCGCATGTTTTGCTACTCTTAAAAAAGCATGTTGAAGTCTTCCACAGTTGCCACTTGGTGCTTTCCATGCTTTAGCTTCCCTGGTGTAAAATTTGACACTTTTTGGGACGTCACCATCCTTGGCAAAGTTCATCAGGCCCTTTTCCCCAACTTTCTTGCTTTACAAGCTTTTGTTTCAGGCCTTTTTCCTATAGATAAAAGTCCACAGGAATTGGCCACTCTTTTTCCTTTTCTTCAGGCTCTTTGAAACTCTCTTTGCCCTTTCCATGGGCTTCTGGTCTTCAAACTACCCTCCACAAGGGCTTTTGAACCCATCACTGCCCTCTGGCTGTAGGGCACACCCTTGAACCAAGCCATTGAACCAACCTATTAAACCAACATTTGGTTCAATGGTTCAATGGTTCAAGACTACGCACCAAGCTGATTGAACCATTCATTGGATCTCCTTGTTGAACCATTTATTTGAACCAATCCATTGAATTGTTCACCTAAACAGGTTCAATGGTTCAAAGCTACATGTCGAGCCCATTAAACTAAGCCTTTAAACTCTTCTCACTCACCTCAGTCGTTGAACTGGAGATGTTGAACCAAGTGATTGAACCAAGTGATTGAACTGGTTCAACAATTTAATGCTACACAATGATGAACTCACTAAAGGACTATAAACTAAAGACAAGTGATGAACTATTCATTTAAACCTATTGATGAACCTGTTGAAGTGTTAAGCTAAAGTGTCAAGGCATTGAACCAATGCATTAAACCAACTCGTTAATCCAGTTCAATGGTTCAAGTGACTGTTGAGCCAAGATCATTGAACTCTTTGCTAAACCAAGTGATGAACTTAAAGATTGAACCAAGGGTTAAAAATGAAGCGATGAACTTGAAACAATGAGCCAAGGCTTGAACCAAGATTGGTTGAACTACTAATTGAACTAAACCATTGAACCAGTCTATTGAAATTTGTTGATTGAACTCTATGTTGAACTTAGCTGATTGAACCAAAGCCGAAGAATTGTTGATTGAACTAAAGCTTGAAATGAAGTGATGGTTCAATGGTTTGAAGATGCCAACCTTCCTTGTGAATTCCTTTAGTTGAAAATTTGAAGAAGCTTTGTAAAAACTTGCCCTTTTTTACTGGTTCTTCAACTGTCAAAAGAAAACTTGCAAAGTTCATAGAAATGGACCTGCAGAGTCCATAGACAACTAAGCTCTATAGAGTCCATAGAAATAAACCTGTAGAGTCTGTAGAAATTCTTGGACTTATGCAAAATCAAAAAATGAATTGGCCTTGAATAGCAGGGGAAGAAGGGGACCGATTTTTTGCCCTGATGGGCAAAAATGGTCAACAAATTGGCAAATCCCAAGGGAAGCATGCCTACTATGCTTAGAAGCTAGTTGCCTTAAAAATACATTGGGCACGGGGTCAGATTGTAACTTAAAGATCAATAATAGCTCTGATAAATCTAGAACCAATCATGTAGATTCACCTCAAAAGGGAAAGAAAACACACACAAAGCTAAGAAAACTACTTGTGTAAATAGCACTTAGGGGAAATAGGGAAAGAAAAATGAAAGCAACCTACTATATACAGCTAACCAGGTATTTTTGATTCCCTCCTAGATCAAAGGGAAAGCTTCTAATGTCTCCTTCATCTGACACACCTAGTATCGATAATGGATCCCACAAGGAAATATTTATGTGTAGCTTCTTCACCTAGTCTATCATGTTGATCTGAGGATTGCTCCCTTCCATATTTTCTTTGGGGTCACTTGCAACCTCCTGAGACATAGGCCAGGGAGCTGAATGTATGACTGGCAGCGTAAAATTTGGGAATTTTTGGTTCACTTGTGGTAGAAGAGATGGTGTGGATATTTGAATAGCTACTTGAGTTTCTTCCATATCTTTCCCTTTGGATCTTGTGTTGGCTACAACATAGTCAACCTGATTGTCTATAGCACCTACATAATTGATTTCATAGAACTCACCTTCCAAGTGGTTCATAAGAGTAAAGTCAGGCTAACTCTGACTACTGCTTGTGTTGGGTTGCATTAAAGCCTCAAAGACTTAGGAATGAGTGACTACCTGATTATCTAGCACATTTGGGTAACAACCCATCATCTCATTTGTATAAGTGGTTTTCTCCTAACCATATCCTGTGGTTGAACATCTTGGCCATTCCTACACCAGATTTTTCTAAACGGGCACCATGACCTTAGATGATGAAGGGGGGCCTAGGTTGTAGCCTTGAAATGGTCTGGTCTGAGTAAGCTAACCCTATCCTTGATTATAGTTTTGGAAAGGGGGTCTAGGGGCTTGGCCATAATGCTGGTATCCCTGATTTGGTCTGTTACTTTGAGCTTGTTGCCTTTTAAGAGCTATAAGTTCATTTGACATACTCTGCAATAGACTCTTAACTTCATGAAGCTCATTGGATGGAGAAGCAGTTGGTTTCTCTATGCTAGGTAGAGGAGCTAATGTGGGAGCAATGGCCTGAATTAGAGGTAGCATTTTTGGGAAAAGTGGCATGTGGGGTCTGGGGGCTATTTTCCCAGCCTGTACTAAGCAATTTTCAGCTACTATGGCTATGTCATATGCAGCAGGTGGCACATGCCCTCCCATGGATTGTATCATCATAGCAATATCACTATTTAATGCTCTTAAATAATATAGGAAAGCATAACTAGTAGTTGGTCTTACTAGAATGGGGATTCTATACCATGTATTCTAAAACTATATGTTGAAATCCTGCATATATCCATGTGGGGCTCTCTTCATGGTCATCAGCTACTCAACAAGCAAGAGGTGGTCACTCTTTTCTCCAAAATAGTCTGTCAATTGAGTACCCAATTCATTCCAAGAATGGATTGAATTTATAGGCAAAGTCTCATACCAGTCAAGATCTTTGCCCTTGAGAGATAAAGCCAGCAATCTGATTGCAATATTTTCCTTTGTGACATTGTGAATATTGTAGAGGTTAGCAATATTTCTAATGTGTTCAATAGCTGTAATAGGCCCCTCTCCATTAAAGGGAGGCACAATTTTGAGGACCACTCTTAGAATTGGGTCATAATGTTGGAGGTTCAAGGGACTCTGACCATGAAAGGTCACAAAGGGTAATGCCATAGCTATAAGGGGATTCAAATGGGGTACTTCTCTTGTGAAGGAAGCACCTATAGCTAGACTGGGAAGATGACTTGTTGAATAAAGATGAGTCTCTTTAAACCTCAGTCACTTTGTTGAGTTAAGAGGTAATTCAATGAATTCAAAAGGGACATCCTTATTAGTGGATCATGTGGTGACTTTAGGCATCAGAAGTCAGACTGGTCTTTGATTAGGAAATGAGGTTCTTACCAGTGGAGTCGCCAGATGCTATAAATAGTTGATTTGCTATAACAAGACCAACATCAATCTTGAAACTTTACTGAGTTGTAAAACTAGGTCCCACTGGGTGTGCCAAAAACTATTGACACAGTGGATTGCACTCAGGGCAAGGAAGTTAAGCTCTTGCCTTCCACACACAACAATGGAAACTCCCCTCTCACCTGTGGGACTGGCGAAGCTAGAGGGGAGAGTCTCTAGGTAAGGGCTAGCTCCCTTTGATGCATCTAATTTGTTCCAGTAAGTGCTAACATATATATATATATATATATATATATATATATATATATATATAATGGGGGTGAAAAGGGAGAAAGATTGTAGGAAAACAAACTAATCTAAAGGAGGTGATGCACCAAAATAATCTGACCTCACACTCACACTTAAAATTAGACAAACACATACATACACTTCAAAACTAGCAAAAAGACCAGGCTGTAAGAGCTTGGCAAGGAGGCTTTAATGGAAAATACAGAAAATAGAGATTCACCAAAGGTGCAATAAAAGGCACACTGTATAGTAATTTCTTCTATTTCTACACTTCCAAATACAGCTCTCCTTGTCAGTTATAGAAATGGCACCTTATAGACACCAAGTATGTTGGTGTTGAACCTGTGGAAGCATCAAGAAGTAATGACTAAACACAAACTAACACTCAGACATACATAGAGATATCTAACCAAGATAGAGGTAAAAATTACATTTATTGATTCAGGTGAAATTTTACCAAGGCTCTGCCTTACAAATGTGGAAGATCATTTCTCAAAGACAAGTCTCCAATATATAGAGTAAGAAAAGGGGCCTTTTGGCACCCTTTTTTACAAGTGACCCATGGTAGGCACTGTGTCAACCACTGAAATAAATTTTTGAATCGACACCTTCCTGAGTTACTTGGATCGCTTCGTCTAATTCTATGTGATGGTCATTCCACTGTCAGGATTTGAATTTATGAGTCATGATGTTTTCCTACTCTATAGTGCATATTGAAGAAAACTAGTCATGTCGACCACTGTTGTGCCTCTTTGATGACCGCATGGTAGGCAATGTGTCAACCACTAAAATAACTTGTTAACACCTTCTTGCATCACTTGGATTACTTTGTCTACTTCTACATGATGGCCATTTTACTTTCAAGATTTGAATTTATTAGCCACACCATCTGCCTACTCTTTGTTCTTTGGGCTCTGTCCTTTTTCACTCCTTTAGCCCTCAGGGGCGATCTTCTAGTAGGTCACTGCATTCTTTGGGCTCATTCCATAGCTAGTGTGCAAGCATTTTTTAAAGAACCAATAGCTTTTCCATAGCTTTAAATTTGACATCCTTAGGCCCGTCACCCCTGGACTCTCCTTCGGCTCCCTACCTTGCCCCTTTCACTGAGAGTGCATCTACCTTTGACATGTGTCATAATCAGCTACTTGGGCACCTAGAAGACACTTTAAAATGTGTACATTGACACGTGATAGCTTCCATCGAGCTGATAATGGGATGTGGCTACATCCACTTACATTAGAGGGCCTTTTGAGAGTCAAGCAAAAGTTGACATGTGGTCACTTCCACAGAGCCTTTAGCTACCTTAAAGAAAATTTTGGCCCCTTTTCTGGTTCTTAGCAAATGCTGACACTTGGCACACTTTGCATAGCTCTTAGTAACTCATTCAAGCCCACCATAGTCTTCTTTGAAGCCAACAAGAGAAACCCACAGATGTTGCCACCTTTCGGCTTCCATCGAGCCCTATAGAAGACACGTGGCACATTCCACTACTCTTAAAAAAGCATGTTGAAGTCCTTTGGGGTTGCCACTTGGTGCTTTCCATGCTCTAGCTTCCCTAGTGTAAAATTTGACACTTTTCAAGATGTCACCATCCTTGGCAAATTTCATCAGGCCCTTTTCCTTAGCTTTCTTGCTTCACAAGCTTTTGTTTTGGGCCTTTTTCCCATAGACAAAAGTCTGCAGGAATTGACCGCTCTTTTTCCTTTTCTTCAGGCTCTTTGAAACTCTCTCTACCCTCTACAAGGGCTTATAGTCTTTAAACTACCCTCTGTAAGGGATTTTGAACCCATCACTTCCCTCTAGCTATAGGGCACACCCTTGAACCAAGCCATTGAACCAACCCATTGAACCAACATTTGGTTCAACGGATCAATGGTTCAAGACTATGCACCGAGCTGATTGAACTATTCGCTAGATCTCCTTATTGAACTGTTTATTTAAACCAATCCATTGAGCCACTCACTTAAACTATTTCAATGGCTTAAAGATGTGTGCTTAGCCCATTGAACTAAGCCTTTAAACTCTTTGCACTCACCTTAGCCATTGAACCTGCACATTGAACTAGAGACATTGAACTAAGTGATTAAACTAGTTCAATGGTTTAATGTTGCATGCTGATGAACTTGCCGAAGGACTGTAGACTAAAGACAAGTGATGAACTATTCATTTGAACCTACTGATGAACCTATCAAAGTGTTAAGCTAAAGTGTCAAGGCATTGAACCAATGCGTTGAACCAACTCATTGAACCGGTTCAATGGTTCAATGGTTCAAGCGACTACTAAGCCAAGATCAATGAACTCTTTTCTAAACCAAGTGATGAACTTAAAGATTAAACCAAGGCTTAAAAATGAAGTGATGAACTTCAAACGATGAGCCAAGGCTTGAACCAAGATTGGTTAAACTGCCAATTGAACTAAACCATTGAACCAGTCTGTTGAAATTTGTCAATTGAACTCTGCATTGAACTTAGCTGATTGAACCAAAGCCGAAGAACTGTTGATTGAACTAAAGCTTGAAATGAAGTGATGGTTTAATGGTTCAAATATTCCAACCTTCCTTTTTAATTCCTTCAGATTAAAATCTAAAGAAGATTTGTAAAAACTTGCCCTTTTTGACTGGTTCTTCAAATGCCGAAAGAAAACTAGCAGAGTTCATAGAAATGGACCTGTAGAGTCCATAGAAAACCAAGCTCTGTAGAGTTCATAGAAGTAGACCTAAAAAGTCCATATAAATTCTTGGACTTGTGAAAAATCAAAAAATGAATTGGCCTTGAATAGCAGGGTAAGAAGGGGACTGATTTTTTGCCCTGTTGGGCAAAAATGGTCAACAGTTATTACATGTCCTAGTAACTTCCCTTCTATAACACAAAAAATGTTTTTCTTGGGATTGAGGGAAATCCCATACCTTCTAAAATATTCAAATACCTACTGTAAATTCATAATATGATCTTCCCTATTTTTATAAAACACAGTTAGATCATCCATATATATGATAATTCACTTACCTATGAGACATTTAAAAGCATGGTCCATATCTCTTTGAAATTTAGCTCCTAGATTTATTATTTTGAAAGGCATTCTTTTGTAATCAAAAGTGCCCCACTTTTTTGTGAATATAGACTTCATTATGTCCTTGTTTAAAATATTTGATTATAATCTAAAAAACCTTCTAATAAAAACATCATAGTAGAACCACTAACAATTGTCATTACTTTTTCAAGAGAAGGTAAAGGATAATTATCCTTTTTAGAAGATCTATTCAAATTTGTAAGGTTTATGCATAATATAATTTATCCATTTTTATTTCTATATAATACTAAGTTAGCTACCCATGTAGTATGTCTAATGGGAAAAACTATTGTTGCATCCAATAGCTTCTTGACCTCTTTATAGATCAATGGTTATGTAACAATATTGACAGGTCTTTGCTTTCTTTTGAAAGGTTTACAAGATTATTTTAATGTAATGGTATCGATAATGACTCCAAGATCAAAGATATTTAACTCTTTGTAGGACCATGTAATAACATATTTGTACTTGGGCATAAATTCTCTAGCCCTTCTAGTTTTTTCATTTGTGCAAGTTGTACCAATATTTACTAGCTAATGTTGACCTTGAGTTCCTAGGTCAACCACATTATAATCTTTCCCATTCACTTTGGTAACTTTAATAGATTTAGCTAGCTTGTCTTGATCAAACAATATTTCTAAGGCAATCATTCCTTTGATAATTTTGTTTTCATTCAATTGAATAATCTTGTCATCAACTTTGTCTTCATCAAGAGAATTTTATTGACATCATCAATGATATGAGAATAAAATACTCCCTAGTTGTTCATGAAATCTAGGATCTGATGATCATCCCTAAATACTTGCAAATGATTTACATTGTCAAGAACTAAGGGACATGGGACTATTTTAATGTTCAATCTTTGGGAGTCTTGATTTATCATAATATTGGTTGTAGCTAAGGCTATCTCATCATCAAGATTATTCTCTTCTCTAGGAATTGAAACAATATTAAAAACATTAATTTAATCTATCAAGTCCCAGAATCTAAACTTGTATTTCTTAAGATAAGATAATTTACATTGGTATTTTATTCTAACTTGATTAACCACTAGTTCAAAATCACCATACACTATTAGTTCTTTAACCTTGTGTTTCATATCAAATTATAATCTTAAGATTAGAGCTTCATACTCTACCAAGTTATTAGTGCAAAGAAATTGAAGTTTTTAAGAAGCATTAAATTCCTTTCTAATGGGATTGATTAGAATAATTCCTACTCCAGATCTAGATTTACATCTAGTACCATCAAAATATAATTACCATAGCCAAAGAATAGTATGAGAATCTTTAAATTCACATACCTTATGAGTGTTAAGAGTGTAAACTCCTAACACATAATTGACCATGTTGACCTTTTTCATTAGCAACATTGTACTCTGTGATCATGTGTTTCATTTTTGGTTCCCTCTCAATTTGAATTTTATTGGGAACTCCCTTCCATAGAAGCCACATATGAGATCAGTCAATTGACATTTACCCATTTAAAGACTTGGTCTAGTCTCTACTAAGAAACATTCTATAAGAATATGAAATGTCCACAACTTGAATATCTATGAATTGTTGTATCCTTAGCTCTACAGCAAGCTACATATGAACATTCAATGATTCTCCAATTACTTTAACTTTTTATTTGTCTAATTGAGTAACTAATCTATCAAACTTAATTGGAGTTAAACCAAGTTTTTCACAAATACCTTTTGGCATGATATTGGCAGAAGTACCTAAATTTAGAAAATAATTATACAAGTTTTTACCAAAAACTATAATTGTTAGTAAAAAAGGTTGAACCTATACTTTGTTCTTATACATCACTACATTTGTATTTACAACCTTTTGTTATTTACTAGGATACTTGGATAAAGATTCAAGCAACAAATCTCTTTATTCAAGAATTTGAGTCAACTCATGTAAAGTGATATTAGCTTTAATATTTTTCATATCCTCAACTATATTATATCCACTCCTAGTGGAAGAACCATATGTATTAGCATTATTTCTAGAGGTACTTCCCTTTGGAAGTTTAGGATTGTTGTCAGCATTGGGATCAGGAGGAGTATTAAAGTTGTTTAGTGGAGTTGAAGTTGTCAATAGATACTTATGATCTCTATTCCTTATTGGATAATTCTTCTTTAGATATTGTTGAAAATCATGAATCTCTTCTGGAGTATCCTTAGGGTCATTCTCATCTTGGAATGGAAAATCAAATGTCTCTACCATAAGAGTTGTATCAATAGATTTAGATGAATTTTAAGAACCAAATGTACTGATAGTATTATATTTATTAGTTCCAACTTAAAATGTATATAACTCATCTTGAAATAACTCAAAAGCATTACAAAATTCAATACAATTCAATTCACCATGCTTTGAAGTGTTATGAACTCTACAATATTCAATTAAAGCTACATCATAAATGTTTATTTTAAGATTATTTTTAATGGTAGATGAATCATTTTATTATTATTATTATTATTGTTGTTGTTGTTGTTGTTGTTGTTGTTGTTGTGATGAAACCTATTTGTAGGTATATTGAACCTTTGATAGGAATACTTCCTATTAGCACTTTCCTTGGTATTACCTACTTGTTGAGGTCAACATACCCCTACTTCTAAAAAATGGGGACCCTTAAATTATGCAAATTTGTACCTTAAATTTAAAAATTCATCTGATTAGAGTACCTAGAGTGTTTTTCACATTATCTTTATTTGAATATCATCCACACCTGACTTGGTTGGCATATTTGTTCATAATTCTAATTTAATCTTTCCTAAATTTTCTAACATTTGATCTTTATATTTCAGGTTGTAGCTCCAATGGAGTCCATTTGGAATGGCAATGTCTTGGATTCCATATATTATTATTAATTTGATCTTTTAATAAATTTTGGTCTACTTAAAATCAAATTAAGTTTATTATTAATCATCTTGAAACCCTCATTCAAATTACCCTAGCTTAGGCCCATTTGAATCAAATTCAAATTTGGTGGGAACAATTTGTGTGGGAATGATTTATTATGCCATGGACATAGCTCTATTTTTATCCTAAGGTTTAGTCATGTTTATTAACATGATCAAACCTTAATCTAAAAATTTATGTTTGGTCTCTTTATTTTCCTCATCCCCCTTGGTCCTTTTTATTTCTACATGGTCTAACTAACCATTGGGACCTTTTGTTATGTCTATAAACTTAGCCTAAAAATCCTTGTCCTAAAACTTTATGCCATTTCTTGTTATTATGTGTGAGGTCCCCTTTATTATGTCTCAAAACATATACTAAAATGGTTTATGTAAGTTTTTATCACATTTATTAGCATGAAATAAAAACCATAGTCCAAAACATTATTCTAAGTTCTTTATTTTCTTGGGCACTGACTTAAACATCAATTTTATTTGTAGGATCAATGATCTATGTTTTCTCAAATGAATGAGATCAATGGCACAGGATTAAAATTAAAAATTCAAGGTCCTAACCCTAATCTAAAGTCTGACCATCTTCTAGAGATCAATGGTACACATTTTATTGGGCCATATTAATCCAACAATGCGTATTGAGTAAAAACTTCAATAGAGCCTTGGGACAAGCAAAAAAGTGACAAGTGTCATAATCTCAGCCAAAGAACACTCAGTAGCCAATGGCATTTGACCTTGCAGATCAAGATCCAATGGAGCACATTTTCTCAAATGAAGATGATCCAATAGTGCATAGTAAACATTAAAAAGTTAAGACAAATGTGAAGATGATGCATGGCATAGCTTTGGGCCACAAATTAAATATCAATCATCTTTTAAATATTAAATGTATGCATATGAATATACATAATCAGATCAATGGTTCATAGATCAGGAGGTATAATTAAGTAGATCAAGATCAATGGAGCATGATTGATCTATGTAATCAAGATCAATGGTGAAAAATCAATGCTGACATTTCAACAAAGTTCAAGATAAATGTAGAAGTGACAAGTGTCATAACCATGGGGAATGTAGTGAGCAACCAATGGCATTCAAGTTCTTGGATCAAGATTGATGATCCATGTTAATTTGTGCAAGAATGATCTAATGGTGTAAAATCAAGTAGGAATTTTTAAAAAGGCAATGGTCACCTTTTTGAATATCAATGAGTAAAATGCCATGGAAGTGTCATGATGAAGCCACATGATCTAGAACAATCAGTTTAAGAGATTTTGTAGATTCATGAAAAGGCAAAGGTATAAATAGGCAATCTAAATAAAATATGAGGCACAAAGTTCATATGAGTCTAACAAGCTTCCATAATTAAATCTCTAAGGAAACCTTCAAAAAACCCTAAAAATCATGAGAATTATAATCAGACCCTATGAGCATTATAATTGAGCCAAGGAAGATTGAATTATCATATGTGTAAGACAATTCAACCTAGAAGCTGAATCATAATCCACTAGTGATAAATTTAATAGAATTTCTAGCAATGAAAACTCAATAAAGTGTTTCAAGAGAATATGCAAGCAAATGGTCTTGGGAAATGTGAGATATTTAAATTATCTCAAATAATCAAAGGATAGAGTAGCTGACACATCGGGAAGCTTAGTCAAGGATCCCACCATAACTAGTCCAATTGGTCTAATTATAGATGATGAATTCAAGCAAAGAGCATCCCAATTTATGCAAGGGGTAAATAACCAAAGAATAGGTAAGACTATTATTGATAATAATAATAGGATCATGGACATGATCCTAATAGCAAAATAAAAAATTAGTGAATATAAGAGCATCAAAGAAGATTTAGAAAGAAACTACATAGATCTTATAATCCTGGCATACCAAGAAGATGAACTCTCCATGGAAACTATTGGTAATTTGAATCTAATTGATGAACATCAATAGAGGGAAATGAAGATCTTATAGAAACAACATGGAACTTTAGCATCATAAGGGTCCTAAGGATTAGTTGAATTAAGAATATTATTCATGTATCTAATCATTGTATATTTTGGAAATGGAATATTCATTTTTAAAGGCATGTGTAGCTTGTGAAACACATTACCTATAGATCAGTCCATTAGAGAAAGTTTAGTGTATTCTAAAACATTTGTGGAAAGGATAGTTTTCCTAACACTTGTACTTTTATAATTGGATATGACTGACTGACACACTCCCTTATATTATATAAAAGGATTATTGTCAATTTTAAAAAGGGAAGGGTGTTCTTAGAGATAAAATTACTTTGTAAACTTGGAGCAAGCAATACAATCAAGGAATTCTATAAAATTTATCCAATATTTATCTATGTGTTTGTTATTATGGCTTCTCTCTCACTTTCTTATTTTAATTTCTAGATTTGAAATGTTCTTATGAATTCTTGATGTATACCTTTGAATGCAAAGTTTTTAACTTGTGTCAATTATAGGTTAATTGAAAGTTATTAGGTTCATTTCATTTTATTTACTCTTATTACATTTGGGATAATGTTTTTATATTATAGGAGTAAATATTTAAAGTGAATATATTTCTTATTTGCATTATTTCACACTATCCTTAGATGTTTACCAGATGTGTGACAAGATTTGAGCTTATGCTACTTCATGTCATACATTTGTTAAGTGTATGTCTAGATGAAATTTGAACATTGTCATGATGTTTGAAATAAAGATCATCAACATGTTTCTTATCTACCCTACCATTCTTATATCTCTTTTTTTTAATCAATTCACTCTAGTTCAATTGTCATTGTAAATATCAATATTAGATTATTTCATAGATTAGATTTTAATCATAATTCACTACTCTTAGCATAGAATACTTCATATTTTAAATTGATTAGCTATTTGGCCATGGGGCCTCCTAACCACAAAATTAATATAAATTTTTGAAATATTTCACTTTTTATTCCTCTATTACATCAATAGATAAAAATATTATCACAACCTACAACTCATGCATTGAATTATCAAGAATTCAAAAATGAGAAGTGTTTTGTAAACACTTTGGGCACCTGTGAAACATATTTAGGCATCAATAAGAGGGGATTTTATAGTGATATAAGGAGGTCCTAGTTAGATATTTATATATTTGAAGTATTTTTGTTCATTCTTGTGAATTGTGTTCAAATATTGGTGTAATCTTTGCATAATTATGTCATTCTTTGCTCAATTGTGTGAATATCATTGATCTTTATGGTGTTAGACCAATCTTTGTGATTCATTTAGATAAAGATCAACATTTTTTGAGGGTATATGCTTAAATGTGGTAAATATGGCTTAATATTTGGCAATTTAATAGGTTTGAGGTTAGTAATATTTATTTTCATCAAAGATTGATAGATCTTTTGTAATTTTGAGTTTATTTGAACTTAAAAATCTGAAGATCAATCATACTTATGTATTTAGATACATCTTTAAGCTAACTTATTTAAATATTATTGTCCTTTGTCATCCTTTATATAAATCTTTGAAAATTTTACTTAATGTGCAATTTTGATAGTTTTTCCCTACAAGGATAAGATCGACACATCATATTTCAAATAAGATTCAAAGCCCATAAGCTATAATTAGCAAGAATCAAGACAATTTCATATTCAAAGACTAGATAACCTCTTATTTCATTAGAATTTCATAGGATAGCTAGGAAAGACAAAGGCAATCACATACTTTCAAAGTCTTTTTCAACTTCATCAATTTAGGGTACTCTTGTGTTTGATCCCTATCAAGGTATGGCTTGGCTAGTTTGTTATTCAATCAATGTGTTAGGTGTGGTACATGACCTTCCTTGTAATCCTAAAAATTATTTGCCAACATTTAGTCCTAATGGCATTATAACCACTGAAGAAAACATTAAGAGTTTCAAAGCTACTTTAATATTGTTGAATGTGACTCATAAATATGTAGCATGTAGACTATTCCCTTTTACTTTCAAAGATGTTGCATATGAATGGTTTCTTAACCTTCCTACAAACTATATTACTAGTTGGGTTGATTTTAACAATGTTTTCATTGATCAATTTGGTAAAATCATTGGTCCTTGTATCTTGTACCAATAATTCACCATGGTGAAAAGATATGTAAATGAGCCCATAAGAGCCTTCAATGCTAGATTCTAGAAGATGTTCAGTATGACCATAAATCCTTAAAAATCTAATGAGGCTTTAGATTTATAAATATATAAGGATGCTTCGGATCCCATGACTTTTGTATTTATAAAGAGAGCTATTGAGCCCATGAATATATTAGCTTTAGCTTCTACTAAGACAGTGATCATTAATAACTAGATACAACCCTAGGGATAATTGGCATAATCCATTCCTAATGTCAATTTGCATTTACCTATTTTGAATGTCATTCCCAATGACAACCAAAATGTGTCTATGTTTAACTAACTTCTATTCTTGAACCAACTACCTTTGAGTCATGCACATCCTACTCAGAACCTGGGATTCCAAAATAATGCTACCAATGGATCTCATCTATATGATCAAAAATATTTAATGCCTACAACTAATCATAATACTTAAGTTCATAATTTTTATGCACCAAATAATGAGAGTGACTCTATCCTTAAAGTAGTTCAAAAGCTTAGCATTGACTCATTCAGTTGCAAAAGCAAGTAGACAATACTAGAGAGATATCTGATAAGAATTTTTCCTTTCAAAGGTTCAATAGGCTCACTAATAGATTTTAGAATGATAGGTACCAAAACAACAAGAAAAATGAGCCATCTACTAGCAATAATGTGCCTAATATAAATCTTGTTATTGTTACTTTACCTAACTATTGTAGAGTTCATTACACTTTTAAGCATAAGGAAATAGACTATGTAGAATTTTGTAATGCTTTTGAATCCTTTCTAGAAGATTTAGAAACTTTTGAAGTTGTCCTTAATAAGTATTGTGATGTAGGTACATCTAGCTCTTCAAGTTCAATTAGATCATCTGATTCAACTCTCATGTTGGAGACATTTGAGTTCCCTTTCCAAGAAGACAAAGAATTTGAGAATATTCTTGAAGAAATTCATGCTTTTCAAAAAAAATTGAAAAATACTTATCCTCTAAGAAACAAAGAGTAGAAGTAACCATTGACGACTTCAACTCCTCCAAATAACTTTGACATTACTCCTAATACTACCTCAAATAATAATCTAGATCCTCCTAAGGTAGGTATTTCTAAGTATAATATTGATACATCTAATTATTATAATAAAACTATATATAATATTATAAAAGACATGAAAAATATTAAGGCTAACATCACATTGCATGAGTTAACACAAACTACTAAATAGAAGGATCTATTGTTGGAATCTTTGTCTAATAAACCTTGTAAGTCTCAAAGTTTTGCACATGCTAACATTGTAATACACAAAAGTAAGGCAGATGTTTCACATTTCTTACTTATAGTTAGGATATTTGGTAATAATTTGCATAATTATTTGTTAGATTTAAGTTCATCTATAAATATTATGCCTAAGGGTGTTTGTGAATAATTAGGTTTTACTCCCATTAAATTTGATAGAGTTGTAACTTAATTAGATAAATCAAGAGTCAAAGTGATTGGTGAATTATTTAATGTTCACATGAAGATTTATTTTAAACCAAGGATCTAAAAATTCATTGACATCTAAGTGGTAGACATCCCTATTGCTTATGGGATGTTGTTGATCAGGGACTAAAACATATCTCTAAATGGTTATATGTCAACTGATTATTCACACATGTGGTTACCTTGAAAAGGAGCTCCAAATCAAATTAGGATAAAAAATAAACCTAAAATGAAGCATATGATCACTAAGTACAATTCACTTGATGAGAGGGTCAACATGGTTAACTTAGATCTAGGTGTTTACACTCTTGACACCACAAAGGTATGTAACTCTAAAAATTTTCATGCTATGACTAGATTATGGAAGTTTTATTTTAATGGTTCTAGATGCAAATTAGGTTCTAGAGTAAGAATGGTATTAATCAATACTGCTGGGAAAGAATACAATGCCTCTTACAAACTTTAGTTCCCATGCACCAATAATTTGGATAAGTATGAAGCACTTTTTCTTGGATTATAATTTGAAATCAAACACAAGGTAAAGGAACTATTAGTTTTGTGTTATTCTAAACTAGTATTTAATCAGGTTGAGAGTAAATATCAATGCAATTTGTCATATCTTAAAATATACAAGTTTAGACTTTAGGATTTGATTGAATCTTTTTGATACTTTTAACATCATTTCCTTCCTTAGGGAAGAGAATAAGGCTACTAATGAGCTTGCCTCATTAGCTACCAATATTATGCCAAGATAAGACTCACATAACCTTAGTATTGAGTCGATTCCATGCTATTTAGTCCCTAATAATGTAAACCATTTGAAAGTATTCAATGATGACCAATATATCCTAGACTTCATGACTAGCTCAAGAGTATTTGAGGGTCACATCATTAAAGAAGCTAGTACCCTTGATGATGAAAATTTTGAAGGAAAACTTGATGATAAGGTCATTCAATTTAATGATAATAAGATCCTGAAAGGCATGATCTCCTTAGAGAGACTCCTTGACATAGATAGACTAGCTGAGATTGTCAAGATTCCCAAATTAAGTGGGAAATATTATAATGTAATTGACCTTAGACTTCAAGTTCAACCTTATTTGGTTAATATTAGTACTTCTTGTACAAGTATCAAGTCCAAAATAGCCAAATAATTATTTACCAAATATATAAATGTCATAGGATGGTCCTATGATGACCTAAATATCTTTGATCCAAAGATCATAACACATACCATACTTTTAAAGGAAAACTACAAACCTTTTAGGAAAAAACAAAGGCCAGTCAACCCTATCCTAAAACCAATGATATATAAAGAGGTTAAGAAATTAATAGATTCTAAGATAATATTTCTTATTATACACTCCACCTGTGTAGCTAACCTAGTACCAGCTAGGAAGAAAGACTATGCATTAATTTCAAGAATTTGAATAGATCATCTAAAAAGGATAATTAACCCCTACCTTCTCTTAAACAAGTGGTCCAAATTATATCTAGTTCTACTATGATGTCTTTTCTTGATGTTTTTAGGGTATAACCACATTTTGTTGAACTAAGAAAATAGGATGAAAATTGCATTTACTACTAAATGGGACACTTTTGCCTACAAAAGAATGTCATTTGGACTTATAAATGTAGGAGCTAATTTTCAAAGGGTTATGGATCATGCTTTATAAGGTCTTGTAGGTAAGTGTATTATCATAAACATGGGTGATCTAACTATATTTTATAAAAATAGGGAGTATTATATTATGCACCTACAATATGTATTTAAATGATATAAAAGGTATGGGATTTTTCTCAACCCAAAGAAAATTAGTTTCTATGTTAACAAAGGGAGAACTATTAGGACATATTATCACCAAGGGGGAAATCTCTATAGACCCTGATAGAGTAGATGCAATATCTAATATATATCCCCATAATAGTAGGAAGGAATTAAAGTCATTCTTTTGTAAAATAAACTTTGTAAGAAAATTCATTTTTGGTTTTTCATAAGTTGTGAAGCCACTGAATGCTATGCTAAAGAAGGATGTCAAAATCACATGGAATGAAGAGACCAAGAAGGATTTTGAAGACATAAAATAGGTAATTAGACAAGCCCCAGTCCCAATATGTCCAAACTTTACTAAAGACTTCTATATTTACTCCTTTCTTTTTGACCATATAATTGTAACTATCCTAACTCAGAAGATAGATGGATGTGACCATCGTATTGCCTTCATGAGTACTAATTTTAAAAATATTGAATTGAATTATTCTCTTATTGAAAAATAAGCATGTTCTTTGGTCAAATCAATGAAGAAATTTAGGCATTTTATCCTTATAAATATGGTACATGCAATCTTATTAGACCCTACCACTAAGCTCAAGCTAAGTTAAAATGAACTAGGAGAAAAAGTGGATGTCTGTTCTATAAGATTATGATTTAGAGATGAATACTATGAATTTGGTAATATGTCAAGGTTTAATTTAGTTGATTTCCAATACTAATCCCAAATTAAGTGTCATGTAGGTAGAACAACAAAAAATTTATGCCAATGATTGGTATGATCCTATTATTCATTTGTTAATCAATGGATATTTTCCTGCATTGTTAAGTTGACAGCAAGAAAGAGCTTTAAGACTCAAATCATCTCATTTTATGATCAATTATGGAGTGTTGGATAGAAATAAATTTGAAGGCATTTACTTAAGGTGTGTTTTCAAGGAAGAAGTGGCTGAGATCTTGAACATGTTACATAAAAAAATGGGAAGTAGACATCCATCTTAAAGGACTACATCCCATAATATCCTTAGAATTGGTTACTACTAGCCCACTATCTTTAAGGAAACTCATAAGCATGTGAGATAATGCCACTCATTTCAAGACTTCAACACTAAAGATCCCAAGGTAGCCATGCCACTAAGTTAGTAATGATTGATAAACCCTTTGTCCAATGAGGACTAGATTTTGTGGGGGTCATTAACCCTATTTCCTTTGATGGTCACAAGTATATTCTAACTACTACACTAGATAGACTAAAACAATGGAAACCAAACATTGTAGGACTGAAGAGGTGATCAAATTTTTAGAATAAAACATATGCACAAGGTTTGGGACACATGTATCTCTAGTCTATAATAATGAATCTATTTTTATATCCATTGAGATGACTAACTAGGCATATGATAACATCATCATTCTCAAGTTCTCATCAAACCATTATACTCAAGGTAATGGAGTATCTGAATCAAATAACAATAACTTGATGAAGGCTATAAATAATTTTGTAGCTAATAAACTTATAACATGGTATAAGCTACTTAATTATTCCCTTTGGGTAGATAGAACTAGAGTCAAACAAGCTCTCAAGGCATCACCATTCTTTCTAGTTTATGGTCAAGGACCAATCTTCCCCATCACCCTCAAGCTACCAGCATATGATTTCATGGAAGAGTACATGGAGGATGATAAATAATTTTCAAGCTCAATATCAAGAATTTATAAGATCAATATTTTTGGACATCATATATATGGAAGATGCAAAAGAGGAGGCTTTTGCCAATTTTAGTAGACACCAAACCATAGTCAATATGTGGTTTGACAAACATTCAAAGATAAAGATGTTTAAACAAGGAGACCTCATTCTTCTTTGGGACAAAGCCTCATAACCAAAGGGATAGCATGGGAATTTTACATCTCTATGGATTGGTCCATATCAAGTTGTTGAGACCCTAGGAGACAACACCTTCAAGTTGAAAGACTTGCAAGGAATAGAGTTTATATTTCTAACCAATGGGTAATGCCTCAATCACTATATCTCTATTGTCCCACTTGGAGTATTCATGGAATGACTATAACACTAGTTAGAGCTAGGATAGGTAGGGTTTAGTTTAGTTTCTTTCTTGTTTCTCTCCTTCATGTCCCTTACTTATACATAGTGTTTGTATATATTTTTTTGCTTGTTTCCTTTACTTTTTACTTGGTGTGTTTGTTTTCCCTACTTTTTCCCTTGATTTTGATAAGTCCATTATAGATAGCCACCATCTTAATATTCATATGATTACTCAAATAAAACTCATAATTTAGGAATGCAGGTATGTTTTCTCAACATTTGTTGATAATGGATTATGAAAATATGAGCTTAATGTTATAGTTTAGATAAAATAGTAAAGAATAATAAATAGGTTAATTGTGCCTTGAGATTATAAACCTTATTCTAATTTGAGTTTGGTTCTAAGAAGGATTGCACATATAGGGTGAAAGATTGGATTATAAGAGTACAATCATGCTTGAACTTAAAAAACATCAATTGCATGGGATAAAGTTCACATCCAAGGATGATTATATGAAGATCAAATAATTGACCAAATCCTAAAACATGGCAAACCTGGTTCCCAACCTTTTCTATAAAGTCAAAATGACTTGAAAAATACAAAAAATAAGAGACTTATTACAAAATTCAATATCTTTATAAACAAATATGATTCTAGTAATCTCCACTAAGACAAGGCCTTAAGAGGAGCCAAAGGTAACTCTATCAAGTATATAGACATTTGGATAGAATTAGAGTAATGCCCAAGCCTTTCTTGATCTAAAGTATGATTCTTAATGAACATCCAAATATGTTGTAAGTCAATGTTAGTGGTTAAAGTCAAGAATCTGTAAGTTATCCTCTAAATCCTATGGTAATCAGTAAATGGAATTAAAATGCAAACACAACTTGGCTATGTCTTGATAATTGATCCTAATTCTACATGTGCAAGATTTGTTTTAACTATGAACTAATCTTAATAATCATGCTTAATCAAGTAGAATAAGTATCCTATTTATTAGTCTAAACTAGAGTCTCTAAATTATAACATATTACTATGTTTCCCCTTAAAAAAACCATTTATTAAGGTCAACATACCCCCATTTCTAAAAAATGAGGACACTTATCTTCAATTATGAAAATTTGTACCTTAAATTTGAAAATTCATCTGATCAAAGTATCATTAGAGTGTTTTTCACATTATCTTTATTTGAAGATCATCCACACCTAATTTACTTGGCATATTTGTTCATAATTATTATTTAATCTTGCTTAAAGTTGCTAACATTTGATCTTTATGTTTCAGGTTACAACTCCAATGGAGTCCATTTGGAATGGAAATGTATTGGATTCCATATATTAATGTTAATTGGATATTTTTTTAACCTTTGGTTTATTAAAAATCAAATTAAGTTCATGATTAATCATCTTGAAACCCTCATTCAAATTACCCTATCTTATGCCCATTTGAATTAAATTCAAATTTGGCAGGAACAATTTACGTGGTAATGATTTATTATGCCATGGACTTAATTCTATTTTTATCCTAAGTTTTAGTCATGTTTATTAACACTAAAAAACCTTTGTGTAAAAATTTGATGTTGGGTCTCTTTATTTTACTAACTCCCCTTGGTCCCTTTTATTTTTGCATGGTCTAATTAAACCTTGGGACCTTTTGTTATGTCTATAAGCTTAGCCTAAAAGTCCTTATCCTAAGACTTTATTTTATGTCTTGTTATTATGTGTATGGTCCCCTTTATTATGTCTCAAAACTTAGCTTAAAATGTATGGCCTAAGGTTTTATCATGTTTATTAACATGAAATAAAAACCATAGTCCATAACATTATGTGAAGTTCTTTATTTACATGAGCACTAACTTAAACATCATTTTTATTCACAGGATCAATGATCCATGTTTTCCTAGATAAACGAGATCAACAATATAGGATTAAGTTTGAAAATTCAAGGACCTGACCCTAATCTAAAGTTTGATAATCTTCTATAGATTAATGGTATGAATTTTCTTAGGCCAGATTGATCTAATGATGCATATCGAGTAAAAATTTCAACAAATCCCAAGGACATGTGATAAAGTGACAAGTGTCACAATATTAGCCAAATAACACTCAATAACTAATGGCATTCAACATTATAGATCAAGATCCAATGGAGTGAATTTACTTAGATGAATATGATCCAATGGTGTATAGCAAATGTTGAAAAGTCAAGATGAACATAGAGTTGACATGTGGCATAGCTATGGGTGACAAATTAAATCTCAAGCATATTTTAAAGATTACAGGTATGCATATGAGTGTATAAATTAAGATCAATGGTCTGTAGAGTAGGAGGTATAATTAATAATATCAAGATCAATAGAGTGTGATTGATCTATGTAATCAAGATCAATGGTGCAAAATCAATGTTGACATTTCAATAAAGCTTAGGGTGAATGAAAAAAGTGACAAATGTCATAACTATGGAGAATGTAGTGAGTAGCCAATGACATTCAAGTTATTAGATTGAGATCAATGGTGTACTTTTATTTGTGCAAGGATAATCCAATGGTGTGAAATCAAGTAAGAATTTTTAAAAAGGCAATAATCACTTTTTGAATATCAATGAGCAAAATTCTATGAAAATGCCATGGGATGCCATGAAGATGACTCGATGGAGCCACATAAGCTAGACAAATCAATTCAAGAGATTTTAAATATTCATGGAAAGGAAAAGGTATAAGTAGGTGATCTAAACAAAACTTGAGGCATGAAATTCATATGAGTCTGACAATCTACTACTATTAAAGCTCTAAGGAAACCTTCAAAAAAACCCTAGCAATCATGAAAACCATAATTAAACCTTGTGAGAATTATAATTTAGATAAGGAAGATTAAATTATCATATGTGAAAGATAATTAAACCCAAAATTTGAATTATAATCCACTAGTGAGCAATTTAATAGAATTTCTAGTAATGATAGCTTCAAAAGGTGTTTTAAGGGAAGATACGAGTAAATGGTCCTGGAAGATGGGAGATATTTAAATGATCTCAAATAATTAGAGGATAGAGTATTGCACACATTAGGAAACTTAATCAAGGATCCCACCATAACCAATCCAATTGGTATAATTATATATGATGAATTCAAGTAAAGAACATCTTAGTTTATGTAAGGGGTAAGGAACCAAAGCATAGGTAAAAATACTACTAATAATAGTAGGATCATGAATATGATCCTAATAGCAAAATAAAAAATTATTGAAGTTAGAAACATCAAAGAGGCTTTAGGAAAAAATGACAAAGATACTAGAAGCTTGGAAAACCAAGAAGATAAACTCTTCATGGAACCTGTTGTTAATTTGAAGATAATTGATGAACAACATTGGAGAGAAATGAAGATATTATAGTAGTAATAGGAGACTTCAACAACACAAGGGTCCCAAAGATTAGTTGAATTAATAAAATTCTTCTTATAGTTAAGCATTGTAAATTTTTAAAATGGAATATTTCTTTTGTAAAGACATGTGTGGCTTGAAAAACCCATTGCCTATAGATCAGTCCATTAGGGAAAGTCTAGTGTATTATAGAATAATTGTGGAAAGGATAGCTATCCTAACACTTATACTTTTATAATTAGATATGACTTACTAACACACTCCTTTCATTATATAAAAGGATTATTATCAATTTTAAAAAGGGGAGTGAGTTCTTAGAGATAAAATTACTTTGTAAACTTGGAGCAAGCATTACAATCAGGGAATTCTACAAAGTTTGTCTAATATTTGTCTATGTGTTTACTATTATGGATTTTCTCTCACTTTCTTTGTTTAATTTCTATATTTGAATTATTCTTGTGAATTCTTGATGTATACATTTGAATGTAGAGTTGTTAACTGGTGCCAATGCTAGGCTAATTGAAAGTTATTAGGTTCATTTAATTTTCTTTACTCTTATTGAATTTGGGCTAATGTTGTTTTCTTGTAGGAGTAAATATTTAAAGTGAATCTAGTTTTATTTTCACTATTTCACACTATTCTTAGATTTTTTCCTGATGTGTGATAGGATTTGAACTTATGCTACTTCATATTATACATTGGTTAAGTTCATGTGTAGATGAAATTTGAACTTTGTCATGATGTTTGGAATATAGATCAACAACATGTTTCTTCCCTACCCTACCCTTCCTATTGCTCCTTTTTTTAATAAATTTACTCTAGTTTAATTTTCATTGTAAATATCCATCTTAGATTAGTTCTTATATTATATTTTGATCATAATTCACTACTCTTAGCACATAATAATTTATATTTTACATAGATCAGTTATTTAGCCATGGTGGCTCCCAACCACTAAATTAATATAAATTTGTGAAATAGATCACTTGTTTTACCTCTATTCCATCAATAGATAACATAATTATCACAACCTACAAGTCATGTATTTAATTCTTTATAACTCAAAAATGAGAAGTGTTTTTTAAACACTCAGGGCACTTGTGATACATATTCAAGCATCAACATTACTTGTCTTTACAACTAAATAAAATTAATACTCAATTTTAGAACCATTTTGAGTATGGAGTCATTTTCATTCTTAGGTGTCTTTGAATTGTGAACTTGAGTAGTACTACTAGCTATTGTCACCCTAGATCTTTGATATTGTGGGTGAGATCCACGTGTGTTATTCATGAATCCTAGGTTTTGAATATGATGAGCATGACTCAAAGGTAATTGGTTTAGAACTAGTGTTTGATTTAAACCAAGAATGTTTTGATTAGAATTAGGGATGACATTAAATGTAGGTAAATTAGGATTGAAATTAGGGATAACATATTCTAAATGACCCTGTGGTTGCATTTGATCACTTATTTTCATAGCTTCCACATATTTTTAGGAACACATAAGTCATGGGATCTAAAACATCTTTATAAATCTGTAAATCTAAATCTTCATCAAGTCTACAAGGAGTTATGGTTTTAATAAGAATCTTATATAATTTTACATTAAAATCTCTAATGGCTTCACTCAAATCTCTTTTTACCATAGTGAATTGTTGATAAAGGATACAAGGACTGATAATCTTTCTAAATTGATCAATGAAAATACTGTTGAAATAATTCTAACTAGTAATGTAATTATTAGGAAGATTGAGAAACCAATCATATGATGTAAATTTGAAAGTAAAAGGAAACAATCTACATGCAACATCCTCATGAAAAACATTTAGAAGTCTCAAGGTAATTTTATAATATTTGATATGTTCTTTAGTAGTAACCACACTTATAGGACTAAAAGAAGGAAAATATTTCTCAAGATTTCTAGGTAAGTCATGTATCTAACCAAGCACATTGATGGAAGACCCACCTAACCATGTCATACATTGATAAGGGTGCAAAATAGGAGTGCCACGAATAGGTGAAGTAGGTTAAGACTTAGAAACCCTACACTTACCTTTATTTACTCTTTTTTTCCTATGAATCTCCAAAGAAAGAAGAGGTAGCCTTGTCTCTAAACATGACCTAGTCCTAATTATTGGCCTTTCCAATTTTTAAACTCTGAATCTTGTTCAAAATATGAAAGTTCAAATTCTATCTATGAAAATGACAATGATCATATTTGCATGTTAAGTAAATTTTGCACAAATTCATGCAATTATTTCCAAAGGATGACTATATTTAACTGAATTAGCTCAACAATACATCTAAACTTGGAAATATGAGTGATCTATAAACTTATAAGTTCAAATAGACATAAATTTTCAAATAATCAACCAATATTTTAAAAAAATTGCTATCACTAACCTCAAACACGTCAAATTTACAAAGCTTAAACTACCTTTGCAACAATTGATCATAAATATTCAAAGAATAGTTATCTTTAGATAAATAAGCCTAAAGATTGGTCTGAAACCATGTATATCATTGATCTTTACATAATTCAATCTAAATAAACATAAATATGCAAATAATAAATTTATCTTTGAATAAAATTCACTAAAATTAGCAAAGATACTTCAAATTCATAAAGATTTAGCTAAGATCCCTCCTTCTAGTACTACTAGAACATTGCCTTTTAATTATTAAAATTGTACCATATGGTTTTATAAAGTGTTTAAGAAAGACTTCTCTCTTTTTTATTTGAATAATCCATTGCATAAGTCGTTAGTTGTGATCTTTTTGAAATCTTTGGTGGAATAGCGACATAAATATATTTGTTTCACAAAATGATAATATAACTAGTTGTTGTGAGTAACCTTGGTTTAGAAGATTACTTATGAATATGAAAATAATTTGAAATAAGCCTACTAAATTATGATCAACAACTAAGTTCTAAATTTTAATCTAGCATGTATATTTAAAATTAAATCTAAGCTATAGTGAATTAATCAAAAAAAAAAAAAGCAAAAGGAAGGGTAGGGCAAAAAAAAGAGATTTATAATCTTCAATCCAAAAATTATGAAAAGTCTTAAATTTCATCCAAATATGCACTCAAACTAATATATGACATGAAATAGCTAAAGCACAGATCCTACCATATATCAAGCAAATGTCTAAGGAAAGGTGAAACAATGCAAATAAGAAACCAAATTCAATTTAAATATTTACCTCCATAAACAAATTTTATTAACACATTTTTAAGGAAAGCATGGAAAGTGAAATGAATCTAAGATATTTGAATCAACCTAGAATAATCACAAATTAGAAACTCTACATTTATATGTGCACATCAATAATCCATATAAATAATTCAAATCTAAATATTAAACTAGATGGTTGAAGAAGTGGCCATAATAACAATTACACAAAGAAATATTGGATAATATTTGTAGAATTCCTTGTATTAATTAATCCAAGTTTGCAAATAGTTTTTTTCTAAAAAACTCCCTCCTTTACAAATAAAAATACCCCTTTTATAGAATACTAAGGAGGTATGTTGGTCAGTCATATCAAATGACAATTGTACAAGTGTCAAGGACAATATGTTAGAACTAGCAACACTTTCTAAGTGGACTGACCTATAAGCAATGTGCTTTACAAGATGAACATGATTTTTAAAAAATAATATTCTTTCAAAAGATAATTTACATGATTTGTTATAAAATAGTATGCTAAAGTCAATAAATTTGACTTTGAAAGACACTTGTTATTACAGTCTTTTGTCTTTACTCCAAGATCTTCATTACCTTACTGTGTTGCTCATTAATTAGCCTAAGGTTGATGATGGGTTCCATTAAAATCTTTTCCTCTTGATTTTTTAGGCCCTTGAAGTCTTTGTTAGCTCTATCCAATGCTTCCTTGATGCTTCTAGCGTCAATAATGTTCTCTTTTGCCTTCATTATCTATATGATTTAACTCCTCATTAGTGATCAAGCCAATAAGACTGAGTGTATTCTACCCCTATTTTGCCTTGGATTTTTATTTTTACCTCCTATATGAATTCATTATCTATATGATTTAACTCCTCATTAGTGATCAAGCTAATAAGACTAAGTGTAGTTATGTCTATGATCAGGATCCCTAGTATATGCATCACTCTATTTTCCAATTGCTTGAAATATTTAGAAAAATCCCCCATTTCCTTGGAACATTTGCTCAAATCCTTGATATTTTCAATTAATATTGCCATACCCATATTCAAATGGGCTAGGCTGACTATCTTAAACCCAAGAATTTGGTCCTCTATTAAAACATTAATCAAATCCTTCACTTATTACTTTAATATTTCCATTGGATAACTTGGATTGCAACCAAAGTACCTTGTTTGTACACCATATCTTACCTAGAACTTATTGATTTCAAAGAGTTGAATATTTCATACATAGTGGTTTCAAACTGATTGACCATATCTCTTAGAACTGATAATATAGACTACTCTTTTAAGTTATTCTTTTGTTGCCTTAGCCCTTTGTTAGCATCTTACAACTATTTTGATTAGGCTTGGGCCAATTCTAAGACCTCTTATTTAAATATTAGATCTTCACTAGGTCTTTGTCCTTCCTTTTCAATCAAATTAGTCAAAGTTTCCAAATTTTGGCATATAATTTCTTCACCACCTACCAAGACTATTTTCTTAGTCACTCTTTGTAAACCAATAGTCTCTAGATTAAAATTGACCCATACTAAAGATTGGGTCACATGTGAAACTAGGATATCTATTTGTGATTAGGTTGGCTAACTAGGATTAGCCACTATCCTTGCCTCCTCTTCTTGTAAAGCTATCATCCATGACTTCAATTCTTGTTGTAGAGGAATGTTGTTAGCTTTCACCATAACCCATGGATGGTGAATAGTAAGTAGTACTTCTAACTTTGGTTCATAAATAAAACACTCTATAATAGGTAGACCATATAATAAATTTTCCTCACTAAACAAATTTACTTCACTTAAAGGAGTAATGATAGTCACTTTAGGTCTCTTAGTCTTTGAGATAGTGGAAGTCTCAGCTTTCCTTTTTGGAGGATTAACAACCATCAGGTCTAATGCCATTTCTTTCTCTTTCTCTTCCTTAACTCCCTCAACACTTACTTCTCCTTCATCTGAATCTATATTATAAACCATGGATAACATTTTTAATACATCTTCAATAGTTTCATTCAGATCAAGGGCTATCATATGAACATCCTCTAAAGGTAGATCATGCTCTATTATCTTTAATAATTTAGGGTCTAATTAAATTGAAGGGATTTTATCTAGCCTTTTCTCTTCAAGCATATGTTATATTTATGTCTCTACACCACTAACCAAATGATATTGTCTAGGGCCTAATTGCCATCTATCATCTACTTTTTTATTTCTTTATAGTCTAGACTCAGGTCTTAAGTTATGTTACTTCAATATTATAGTGAACTTAAAGTAAGTAGATGCCTTGGTGTATATATGATCAAAGTAACTAGGCTCATGCTCATAGGGTACATTTAGAATTCCTTTGAGTTTTAAATGCTCATTAACCCTTCCATAAGGGTCCCATTATCTAAGTTCATCTTTCTATAGATTGAAATATGATTTATAATTTTATGCAACATCAATGTGATCACACTGTCTAAAGGTGGTCTTATAAATTGTCATAGGGAAACTATGAAGAAGTCCCTTTATTTTGGTTTTGCAAAGGCCATCTACACCATAAAAAAATTAGTAGGCCACCTCTTTCTCTGCTAGTTTTTCAAGAACATGGAATGGTAACTTGAGAGGATAATTTTGAGTTCCCTTAATCCTTATGATAGTGAAATTATGGTACAACCATATAACACCCATTACTTTAACAAATTTATTGATCAAAAGACTAATTATTGAAATAGGGATACCAGTTATAGGTTTAATAAATGTTGGGTAGACATAATCATAAATAAACTGGATGTGATCCCTATATTTAAAATGTGTAACTTAAAATAGTATTAAGAAATAGTCTGGGTTCCATTTGGAGACCATTCTCTCTGATTGGGGATCTTTTTAGTTATACATAGGGGATCTAGGAGATAAGACATCATAAAAAAATCATTCTTCTTCTTATGCCTGATTGTATATATTTGTCTACTCAAGGAGACGTTAATTATCTCACCTAATGGGGAGATATCATTTTCTCAATGGTGAAATAGATCATGGGTACCCACATTGGATTTACATTTGTATTTACACAACCATACAACCTGTTAAGCATGGTCATCACCACCTTAAATCCAAGTCTAAACTGACTAATAAGGATGTTCTTTTCAAGGTTTGAAAATACTTGGTTACCAAATTCTATCCATATAGCTAGGGTGTCCATCAAGTTATGTTACCTGGTCCATCAATTGATAGAGGTTAGGTCAATCTGGGTTTAGGGAGTTTGTAGTATGACTCAAAGGAAATTAGGGAAATGTAAGAAACATTCTTGTGATTATGCTCATTAATAAACATGCCTTTATCTATTTTATCTTCCTTAAAATTGGGACCAATAACATCAATTCAATGAATTACCTCGGGTTTTGTAGCTACATAATGAAGTTTATTCATCTGGATTGCAACAATGTCATCATAGAGTCTTTTGGTTGAGATAATATTTTATCCT